>CAUYPK010008648.1:0-62213 GCA_963574355.1 Loris lydekkerianus | reverse complement strand
CTGCAAATAAAATTGCAACACCTGCTTTTTTCTGATTACCATTTGCCTGAAATATGGATGACCACCCTTTCACCCTGAGTCTGTATTTGTCTTTTAAGTTAAGATGTGACTCTTGTATGCAGCAAATATCTGGCCTGAGTTTTTGTATTTAGTCAGATAACCTATGCCTCTTTAGAGGACAGTTTAAGCTGTTCACATTAATGGAGAATAATATAAGTCTGGTGAAGTTTTTGGTATCAAGTTTTTCAAAAGTCCACTGGACATTTTGAATCCTTTCACCAGTGTGGAAGTTGGAGTTTGATCAGAAGTTTCTGAGTGAGTTTAATTTTGTGGTATAGGATTGGGTTGGTCATTATGGGGGATAGGTCTGAGAATATCCTGAAGAGTTGGTTTGGTTATGGCAAATTTCTTCAACATATGAATGTCATTAAAGTATTTAATTTCTCCATCATAGATGAAACTATGATGATAGTTGATAGATGAAACTACAAGATCCGGGGTTGGAAGTTATTTTGCTTTAGGAGATTAAAAGTCGATGACCACCCTCTTCTGGCTTGAAAAGTTTCAGCAGAGAGATCTGAAGTCATTCTAATATTCTTCCCTTTGTATGTAATGGCTTTCTTTCGCCTGGCAGCTTTGAGAATTTTCTCCTTCATATTAACTTTAGTGAAGTTAATTATGATATGCCTGGGGATGTCTTATTCGGATTGAGTCATGCCGGGGTTCTGAAGTTGTCTGCTGTCTGTATTTCAGAATCTCTAGGCATGTCTGGAAAATTCTCTTTCATAATTTCATGCAGAAGGGCCTCTGTGCCCAGCGAGGCCACTTTATCAGTTTCAGGAATTCCAATGATTTGGATATTGGCCTTCTTTGAATTATCCCAGAGCTCTCTGAGAGAATGATCCGTTTTTGCTCTCCATTTCTCTTCCTCTTTGAGAGTTTGGGAGCGTTCATAGGCTTTATCTTCAATGTCGGAAATCCTTTCTTCTGCTTGCTCCATTCTGTTACTGAGGGATTCTACTGTATTTTTCAGATCTTTGAGGGCTGCAAATTCTTGCTTCAGTGTGTCTAAGTCTTTCGTGGTTTTGTCTTTAAATTCGTTAAATTCTTGAGACAGCTTTTGAATTTCTCCTCGAGTTCCTAGTTCCATTTTGTTAATCTTGTTTGCCATCCAAATCCTGAATTCGATTTCTGACATCTCAGCCAGTTGTTTGTGAATGGGATCTTCAATTACATCTGCCATATCTTTCCTTGGGGGAGTTGATCTATTCTGGTTATTCATGTTACCAGAGTTTTTCCACTGATTCTGCCCCATGATTGTTTTACTCCCTTTGATTTCTTCCCTGGTGCTTTGTCGAGGACCCGTACAGTGCTGTGGCCTGAGAAACTGGCGCCCTATTTGGTGTGGAGGGGCTAAGTGGTTCTGTCTTGTTTTCAGCTGGTTTCTGTTTGACCCTCTTCTCTGGTTGTCAGGAGCCCTGGGGCCATTTTCCTGCTCTCTCAGTGCTCTTTCAAAAGAAGAATCAAGTTGTAGAGGCAGATCAGAAGCGCAGAAGAACACTAACCAAGCGGCTATGGCTGGACGCGGAAATGCACCAGCTCTCACTACATGGTATTTATCTTATCCTCCCAATAAGCTCAAGAAGTAAGTGGCTGAGGCAAGAGAATTGCTTATGCCCAAGAGTTAAAGGTTGCTGTGAGCTGTGATGCCACGTCACTCTACCAAGGGTGACAAAGGGAGATTCTGTCTCAATGACAACCAAAAAAAAGGCTAGCCTGGAGCTCAGTGGGTACGGTGCCAGCCACACACACCAAGGCTGGCGGATTTGAATTTGTCCTGTGCCAGCTAAACAACGATAACTACAACAAAAAATAGCCAGGCGTTATGTCTGGTGCCCGTAGTCCCAGCTACTTGGGAGGCTGAGGCAAGAGAGTCACTTAAGCACAGGAATTTGAGGTTGCTGTGAGCTGTGATGCCACAGCACTCTACCAAGGACCACATAGTGAGACTCTGTTTTAAAAACAAACAAACAACAACAACAAAAACAAAACAAAGAGTTGCATGTTCACTAGGCCATAGCTAGGTTTACAACAGAAGATGGAAACTTTATTTAGGGCCCACCCTCCTGGGTGAACACAGAGTAACTATAGGAACTTGAGGCCCCAGAGGCAGCAGCAGTGATCCAGTGCCCAGCTCAGATGCTGGGCTGGCCAAAGTGATTGTCCTCACCCCTGCATGGCCCTCTGGGCTTCCACTGCCTTTTCCGTGGACATACACACCCCACATCATTTTTTGGAATGAAGGCAAATGTCCAGACTCGCTGAATCTATGTGGGGCACAGGGACACTGCCATTGCTGCTGTCACTGTCCTACTACCAATGGTTGTAGGACAATAGCTTGAAAACTGACCCATGCAAGCAACCACTGCATGCTGAAGATGCCACTGTGGCAGCTGTTTGCCTTGGTGCTTCTGTATCTTAGAACAACTTTAGGGAATAGCTGTCATGAACCCATCTGACAGATGAGGAAACTGAAGTTGAGAGAGAGATAGTAATTTCCTGAATTAGACTTAGTGGCAGAGATTAGCTCTTAGCTTGTGTGACTCCAAATGCTTGCCTTTACCTCAGTAGCTCTTTACCCTGGCTTCCGTATGCATTTACCTAGGGAGGTTAAAAAATTCTGATGCCTGGACCTCACTCATAGAGATTCTGATTAAATTGGCCTGGGACAGTCAAACACGATTTTATAAAAGCTCTCCACATAGTTCCAATGAGCAGCCAGGATTAAGAAGCACTGTACTTTACTTTGAATTAACTTTACCTTGAGCAAGGCTTTGAAGGACGGCTGTGTGGCAGGTGCACGTGGCACAGGCAAAGGCTGAGTCTGTGCGGGAAGAGGCTGCGCTCCTGTGTGTGTATGTGTGTGTGTGTATGTGTGTGTGTGTGTGTGTGTGTGTGTGTGTGTGTGTGTGTGTGTGCGCGCATGCACGCACTGCCCCCTGCTGGTGGCATCCTGCTCAACGTCTTCCACAACTTGGGTTGGCCAGGCTGAGAGCTGTAGAGAAGACACACCCAGTCCAGTCTTGCCTACGTCCTCCGGCAAATGGTCATCAAGATGGGGATTAAACATCCAAGGATTTTATTAAGGGAAGTAATTGTGTGAGAGAACAGAGGAGGGAAACCAGAGGAGCTGGAAGGGCCTTCAGGCTGCTATCATGCAAATCTGAACCTGAGTGAAGGAAGGAGGGAAGGTGATAGGTGCACCCTTGCCTAGGGTTGCTCGAGGTAGAAGGGAAGGCCTCAGCACCCAGGAGGAAATGGGTTTCAAGGGACTGCAGCTGGGCCTTGTAGTAATTCAAATTTCTTTCCCACAGCTACCTCACCGAGGCTGTGGCTAGGAATGCAGGCTTTAGGGCAAGACTCCCAGGGTAAACCCTGCTGCTTCCTGGGTATACGGTTGTGAGCAAGTTTCTCAACCTTCTTAGGCCTCCATCTTCTCATCTGTAGCTTAGACATGGCAAGAGCATTTGCCTCATAGAACTGTCGCATTAAGTGCTTAGCATGCGGCAGAGAATAAATAAGCCTTAGCCATTGTTATTAGAACCCTTGAGCTATGCCCATGTCATTTGAAAATGTATAAAGATAGTCTATTCCAGAAGGAAGTCTTCCTTATAAAGCAATCAAATACTCAAGGGCACCATGTTTACTGCCACCCACTGGTCAATATGGGGGTCCCTGCCATGGTGGGAACCTTGGGAATTCTTTCTGCTCTGACTCTGACCCTTCCCTTCCTGCCCCATATCCAGGGCTGCTCTCGGCCCTTCTATCTACCCAGGATCATGGCTCTGTCAGATGTTCCTCTTTCTGGAGCTGGTGAGGAGGCTTTAGGAGTTGTGAAGGAGGCAGAGGGGAGTGAAGGAAAATGGGGCTCCACATCTGGCCTCAGAAGGGAGCAGCACAAACCCAGCACACCTTTCTTTTGCTACCACTAATGGCCTCACGACTTGGGTGCACATTATTCTGAGAGCATCCCTATGTTGCTCCTTCCATTCTCCTAAGGACTCCTTCCCAGGAAAGGTGTGGGGGGTGAACTGGGTGGTCTGTCTGTTGTTCATAAATCATCAGGGAACCCCTGGGGAGGCATAGTTAGCCCACCTGGGGTAGGGCGAGGTGTGGGGCTGCTCAGAAATGGGCACCTGCAGGGGAGGGTCAGGTGAAGGCTAACGTGGTGTGGGTGCAGGTGAACTACAGCTGGGGGAGTAGGGGATGATCAAGGAGGAGACCCCTATGTGGTTCTAGGGAGCAAGACTCAGGGCCAAAGCAGGTGCCAAGAGGGAAGTATCTTGGTGTGTGATGGCTGAGCCTGTGCAGTGCTCGACACCTCTTTGCTGGGTGTCCTGACAGATCAGGCAAGTCACCGCAGCAGCCCCACACCTAGTTCCAGCCCCAACCAGATCTGTGGCTGGTCTGTGCCTTCCTTTTTCCCCAGGAAAGGCTTGGCCTTGGTTATTCCAGAGTGGCCCAGAAATTGCAAGACCCTGGGCCAGATCCTTGCTCTGTAGCCCAGACATCCTGCCTGTCCTCTTGGTGACCCCATCTGTCATCTCTCCTGTCCTCTGCTCACTGAGCCAACTGACTGACTAATGCACAGAAACCTCCCCGGGAAGACCAGAGACCAGGCCAAAGTCTGAAATGGAAACTGAACCTGAAGGGGTGTGGCTGATAACCTGGGCAGCCACCTGGCACTGCCCATGGGTGCTAGGAGAGAGGTGAGGAGCCTGGAGAGAGGTGGTGAGGTCCAAGGAGAGGAAGGAAGGGGGGAAGGGTAAGAAGAGGGGCAGGAAGAGGGGGTAGGCATGGAAGGCATGGGGAGAGATTACCCACGTGAGGGCAGGAACTGGGTGTATCTCTCATGCCTGGGGTCTGGCATGTAACTGGCATGTTGTAAGCAGTCAAAGAACATTTGTTGATTGATGGGTTGATTTTGTGGGTTTTTTAATTTGAAACAAGAGTCTCTGTTGCACTGGATAGACTGCTGTGGAGTCACAGCTCCCAGCAACTTCAAATTCCTGGGTTTAAGTGATCTTCTGTCTCAGCCTCCCAGGTAGATGGGACTATAGGTGCCCACCACAATGTCCCGTTTTAGAGAGCAGATCTCACTTTGCTGGGGCTCATCTGAACTCCTGAGCTCAAGCAATCCACCCACCTCAGCCTCCCAGAATGCTGGAATATAGGCGTGAGCCACTCACCTGGCCTGATTGGTTGATTTTGAACAAACTCATCTCGGGATGGTGGAGATGGGGCTGGGATGAAGGAGCTAGCTTGCTTCCTAGGAGAGACTCACCCTCTGGACAAAAGCAGCAGGAGCCTTTTTGTATCCCAGCATGGTGGCCCTTTTGAGAAGTCACAGCAAGGCCAAGGGGAGGAACTGGCATGTGCACTTTGAGGAGGGACCTCCAATAGACCCTGCACCCAGGGTCAATCCCCGGTGTACCACAGGGCATACAAGGAGGAGAGAGGACTGAGCAGTGGAGGATGCCTCTCTCAGGATGAGTACTGGTTTCCTGCTGTGTGCTGTTCTAGGAGGACATCCACATGGTGGCTTGATAGCCACCAGCCACATGTGGCAACTGACACTTGAAATTTACTGTATATCAGATTGAGATATACAGTAAATATAAAATACACCTGCATTTCAAAGACTTGCTAGGTTGACATAATATTTTAAATAACATATGGGGTCAAATAAACTATTATTAAAGTTCATTTCCCCTATTTATTTTTAAGGAGGCTATTAGGACATTTAAAATCATACATGTGGGCTGGGCATCTGTAGCTCTGGTTAGAGTGCTGGCCGAGTGCACCAGGGGTAGCAGGTTCGAACCTGGCCTGGGTCTACTTAACCAAATAAATAAATAAATAAAATTATATGTGTGTAGTTAGGTTTGGCATGCACCTATAGTGCCAGCTACTTGGGAAGCTGAGGCAGGAGCCCAGGAATTCAAGGCTATAGTGAAGTCTGATTGTGCCACCACACTCCAGCTTGGGTAACAGTGAGACTCTGTCTCTAAAAATAAAATAAAATAAATTTCATGCATGTCTTTATTTCTGCTGGGCAGTACCGCGCTAGGTACAATTCTACACTTGGTATTTTCCTACATAATGTGGAGATTGTTCCAGATCAGTACACATGGAGCTGTCTCATTCCTTCCAAGGGCCACATGGTGTATAACTGCAGAAAGGTGCTACGTGAGGTTTTGACACAATGAGTGTCCAGTGCTTACAGAATCCCCACACACTCAGTGCAGGATGTGTGTCTTTCATCTCAGAGTTCAAGGGCACGAAGGGAATTACAAGTGGGACCTGCCAGGTGGCAGGTAGGCGGCAGACTTAGGGTCGGAGGTGTGGGGTGGTGAGCTGCCCACAAAGAGTGACCCAGATGCCATTGACGGGACATGTTAAGTGTTGAAGGAGAAAACTAAGACCCAGATGTTGCCAAGTCCACAATTGGGAGGGGAAAGAAGAGGACGAAGAAACAGGAAATAAATAGCCAAAGAAGCAGTCAGAGAGGAACTGAAGGGCCAGGGTGGCTCAAAGTGACAGAGGTCAAAAAGTGAAAAGAGTTTCCTGAAGGGGGAGGAAATGAAGGACAGGCATGCATCGCAGTGAATAGGGGTCTCTAACTTCTGCAAAGCTCTTCAGATCTGTGACTTTTAAAATTAAAAGCTTAATCTATTTTCACCTTAAACATATCTGAACCACTTAGCATACAGCTATAGAGTTCTGTCTGTGTGCCGAGTCCTATTTTAGGGTTGGGGCTCAGAGGTAAATAAGACAGTTGAGATTCCTACTCTCAGAAAACCTGTATTTTAGTGGGGGCAAATAGACAATAAAGAAGAAAATAAGTTAATAAGATTCCAGGTCATTTTAAGTGCCTAAAAGGAAATGTGATGGAGTGTTTGGGGTGGATGGCAGTATGTTATCATCAAAGAAGGCCCTTCTGTGTGGGTGACATTGTAACATCTGAGCATGAAGAGAGGCAGCCAGGTGACCCCTGAGAGGTAGGTAATAGAGTACAAGTAGGCATTCTGACTGCCACAGAAGCGTGTGTGGGCTGTTCCAATATGGAGGAGATCAAGAACGACTTCAGATAGAAGGTGGCCCTGAGACAAGTCTTGATTGGTGACCTCAGAATAGTTAGGGAGGCAGGACGAGGCTGAGAGCCAAGAGGGCACATGTCCTGGACAGGTTCCTAAGCTAGGGTGGGAAATTTGGACTTTCTTCTGAGGAATATGGCAGACCTCAAAGGGTTTTAAGCAGGATGGAGACATGGTTAGCTGTGAATATGGGAAGACCACTCTCATCACTATGTAGAGAATGGAGCAAGGAGACAGGCTGGAGGCAGGTTATGGTGACAGAGAGAGCAGGGTGTCCTGAACTGGGTGGGGTCCATGGCAAGAGAGGACAGAGGAAGGAACAGGGTGGAGGGATTTAGAAGGGGTGGGACTGACAGGATGCCTGTTTTGACTGGGTGGATTTTGAGGGAGACTGGGAGAAAAAGATCAAGACCAGATTTGGCCCATGGCCACAGTTTGCCAACACTTCATCTAGGATCACTTTAGCCAAACGTTTGTAAGGTTTATCAATTTCCCTAAGAGTATGATAGTTTTCAAGTCACTATCTTGTCAGGCAAGATTTTTTTTCCTTATGGATTTCCCTTCCCTTCCTTTTACTTCCCTTCCCTTTCCTTTTCTTTTTGTTGTTTCCAAGGACTATTAGTAAGCCCCACAGACCTGGAAGTGTTTAGTACAGTGAAATACCCACTAAGTACAGAGATATAGTAATGGTTTCTTTATTTTATTTTATTTTATCGAGACAGAGTCTCACTATGTCACCCTTAGTACAGTGCCGTGGCATCACAGCTCACACACAGCAACCTCCAACTCTTGGGCTCAAGCGATTCTCTTGCCTCAGCTTCCCAGGTAGCTGGGACTAGAGGCGCCGGCCACAACGCCTGGCTGTTTTGTTATTGTTGTTGCAGTTGTCATTGTTGTTTAGCAGGCCAGGGCTGGGTTCAAACCTGCCAGTCTCGGTGTATGTGGCTGGCGCCCTACCCACTGAGCTATGGGCGCTGAGCCAGTGATGGTTTCAAAATTGTCAAAATCCTCACTTAAGTTTCATGAATTTTTTTCCTGAATACTACTCTCTTGTATTGATCAATTTACCAATTCTTGGGCTAGTATTGTACTTTTATTGTAGTCTTACATTTTGATGTCTGGGCAGACAAATGCCTCTGCATTTATAGCATTTGTTAATAATACATAATTAATATTGGCATTTGTAGATTTTTTCACATGAACTTGATAAATTTACAAGTTGTAAAAAAATTGATGTTTTATTCTAATTGCAGAGATTAATAGTGGGAGATTTAATATCTTTATTTATTTATTTATTTATTTATTTTCTTTTTTTGAGACAGAGTCTCAAGCTGTCACCCTTGGTAGAGTGCCATGGCATCACAGCTCACAGCAACCCCAATCCCTTGGGCTCAAGTGATTTTCCTGCCTCAGCTTCCCAAGAAGCTGGGACCACAGGCACCTGCCACAATGCCCAGCTATTTTTGTTGTTGTTGTTGTAGTTGTCATTGTTGTTTTAGCTGGCCTGGTCAGGCTTGAACCTACCAGCCTCTGTGTATGTGGCCAGCACCCCACCCACGGAGCTATAGGCACTGCCACATCTTTATATTATTAAAACTCTTCATGTGGGATCATGACCAGACTTCCCATTCCTTGAGGACTTGGTTAAAGTACTTTACTAACAGCTTAAAAGTTTTTTTCTCAAGAACTTTTTGCTGTTCTTTTGAAGTTTATTTCTAGCTGTTTTATGCCCAATATTTATTATGAAATACAATGGATATTACAAGTTCTCTGGCAAATTGTGGTGGATGTTTCCAAACACCTTCTTTCAAATTCTGTACTTACCTGACTGTGCCCCAGAACGTCTGTGGACTATGTTTCGGGAAGCGCTGGTTTAGACTCCTCTGGGTCTTGGGTCTCCTCTTCTGTAAAAGGAGGATGGTAATTCCCTTCCTGTGGGGTTAGGCAAGGTGCTCCTGGGAGAGCTCAGGCATAGCACTGGGCACAGAGCAGGCAGGCTCCTAACCAGCAGGTGCTTTAGGTCAAGATATTGTGGGAGGCTGGGTGCAGTGAATGGCTTGAGCTCAGGAGTTCAAGACCAGCCTGAGCAAGAGTGAGACCCCATCTCTACTAAAAATAGAAAAAACTAGCCAGCACTGTGTTGGATGCCTGTAGGTACAGCTACTCAGGAGGCTGAGGCAAGAGGATCTCTTGAGCTCAAGAGTTTGAGGTTTCTGTGAGCTATGATGACTCCATGGCACTCTACACAGGCAACAGAGACTCTATCTCAAAACAAACAAACAATTCCTTTACTAGGTTTATACCCAGAAGACCAAAAGTCAATATAAAAAAGACATCTGTACCAGAATGTTTATTGCAGCCCAATTCATAATTGCTAAGTCATGGAAGAAGCCCAAGTGCCCATCGACCCACGAATGGACTAGCAAATTGTGGTACATGTGTACCATTGAATACTATGCAGCCTTAAAGAAAGATGGAGACTTTACCTCTTTCATGCTTACATGGATGGAGATGGAACATATTCTTCTTAGCAAAGTATCCCAGGAATGGAAGAAAAAGTATCCAATGTACTCAGCCCTACTATGAAGCTAGATTATAGCTTCCACATGAAGGCTATAACCCAACTATAGCACAAGACTATGGGGAAAGGGCCAAGGAAGGGAAGGGAGGGGGGAGGTTAGGTGGAGGGAGGGTAATGGGTGGGGCCACATCTATGGTGCATCTTAGAATGGGTACAGGCGATTGCACTAATGTACAGAACTATGATTTAACTTCTATTAATAAAAAAATAAAATAATAATAAAAAAGATCAACATCATATGCAGAAGCAACAGCTTTATATATAAACTACCTAATGAGCTTTGACAAATATATAAGGTTTAATCCCCATAACCAATCCCTTATTCTATATGTCACTAAACATGCCCCATCAATTACCCATCCCCTTTCTAGATCTCACTCATCATAGTTCTCATTGTTGGACCAAAACTTAAATCATACAGATTTGGCACCACAAGTGCTTCTAGAGGATTAGGACCTTGAGAATTAGTTTTCTAAATTGCTTCTGGTTTGTACAGAACTGCTTTTCTAACTTGATGAGTTTCGAAGACATTTTAATCATGACTTTGTTCCTGGTCACAACTGTGTGAGTTGTAATTCACGGCACACATTGGCAACAGGGTTGCTTCAATTATTTTTGTCTGTGTGTCATGAGAGCTATAGAAGAAAGTCTTTGGATGGTTATAGGGTTGCTCCCACAGTGGTGAAAATAGGGAGTGCAATGGGCTGGTTTGGTATTTTTATATATCCTCCAGACTTGGAGAAAGAAGCTTGTTATGTTAGATGAGATCAGGATCCAGGCAAGGGGCAAGGAAATTTCTCTGTGCTCCCAAAATGGAACTCTTTTCTCTTCTATTCATAGAACTCAGGTTTCTGAAGATAAAATCTAAATCTTATCCTACCAGTGAGTAAGTTATAATGGAAATTATATTTCTAGCATTATGCATGTCTTTTGTTAAAGTTAGGACATTGGTCTGGAAAAAACAGAGGTCTTCAAAGTCATATGGACCCTCTGTGCATATTCTGCTGAAGCTGGGAACTTGGAATCCTTAAGTTATCACCAGATGCTTTTGACATTAAAAGAATATTTTCTTTCTTTACAAAGAGTGTACCTTCCCCTTGCTTAAATAATCTGTAATGGCCCATCTGAATTGGTCTTGTAGAGAACTCAGCTACTCCTTAATACCTACGTCATCCCCTCTCATTCCTTCTGAATTTATAATCAGATTCAAATTCTGGCAGGCCCAAATGAAACTTCAAAATATGATACATAAAAGGGTGCAATAAATATAAAAAATCATGTGAGATTTTTGCCATTTTGCGTCAGCAGATATCTGGATAAACATGTCTGGACACTACCAGAGCTGAAGCAGCGTAGGATGAACGCAGCGTTACCCCAGGCTGGTTTCTTTCTTGAATGTACTAAGCAGGACTGTAGATTCAATTGATTATCATGGAGGCTGGAGAATGGTTTTAACGCTGTGCTTAGGTGACTGAAACGTAATGCCCAAGATGGCCTATCCACAATGGAGTTGAAATGCTAGACCTCGATGGTTTTAGGAGGACAGCACCTAAGGGCCTAGGTTGTTTAAAATGCTAGGAAGGATTTAGTACATGATACCTATTCACAAATATCTTAACTCCATACTGACTGGATCCCCTCGCAAGAGACAGAGGATGCTCTTTCGATGAGGACAGTATGAAGTACATATGGAAGAAAGGGCCAGAATTGTTAAGAGCTCTTGAGGGTCTATTCTTTGGAAGCAGAAGCTGGAGAAGCTGCAGGCTCCGCTCCAGAGGTGCTGGGCAGCCAGGGGCTGACCCAGCTCAGCACATCCTGCTGCTGATCTGCTGGCTCCCAGCCCCCGCCAGGGCACAGCCGCCAGACCCGCAGTTCCTCCCCTGGACCTTAGAGTCCCGTTTTCCAGATTCTGAGCCAGGCGTGTGTGTACCCCATGGCGAAGGCTGCTGGCTGCTCCTGCAGGTCCCTCACACGACTGAGCTCTGAGTTAGTGAGGACAGACGTGGTTTCCAGTTTGGATTCATGCAGGTCCAGCATGCCCTCGGGATGTCAGCTTTTCCCTGTTCTCACCCCCTTTATGTACACCTTTTCTTTCCAGCTGACAACTTGCTGACTTAAGGCCCATATCTGGCACAGGAGCAGCAGGTACACACAGCTTTTAACTTGCTCCCTCACTGCTTCACCTGGTTCTTGCTATATCTCCTATTCTATGTCACTTGTGGTGACTGGAGTTCTCTGAAAAACCCTAACTGATGCACTTACGTATGTGTAACAACTCCACGGTAGAAGGATTATACAACAGATTCTCTTTGATATTATTATACTGGCAAATTCCAATATTGTCTAAACACTCTGCCTCCAGTGATGAAATGCTTTATTTGTATGTCTATGAACATAGCCTATTTGCAAACTCATTGTCTTGATGGGCAAACATGGCTGAATCTAAACAAAAATGACAAATAAAATGGAAAGAGTTGCTGCTCATGTTAGAGTAAATATCTTCTTATGATGAATTAACTAATGAAAAGTCTTGGTCAGGGTGGCACCTGTGGCTCAGTGAGTAGGGTGCTGGCTCCTTATACCAAGGGTGGTGGGCTCAAACCTGGCCTCGGCAAACTGCAACCAAAAATAGCTGGGCATTGTGGTGGGAACCTGTAGTCACAGCTACTGGGGAGGCTGAGGCAAAAGAATCGCCTAAGCCCAGGAGTTGGAGGTTTCTGTGAGTTGTGATGCCACAGCATTCTACTGAGGGTGACAAAGTGAGACTCTGTCTCTAGAAAAAAAAAAAAAAGAAAGAAAGAAAAAGAAAAGTTTTGGTCAATGTTTCTTTCATAGGCAGTGATATGAATGAATCATCCTCATAGACACAGTTGGCCATTTCAGGAGTTTGCTAAATATATATGAGAAGTGTAATATTTGAAAAGCAATTTCATAAAGACATAGATGATTTATAATTCTGCAAATCATTAAATGAAGACAGTCGATGATAAACTGCCATGCAACTTGCACAGACTCACCCAGTTCAATTAACAAAACTCCAGTCATCTGAATGTGTGGTGTTTGAATCACACTTTCTGCATTGTGAGTGTGTGTCTTTGTATTTGACTGACAGCCCCTGCTGTGCAGAATAGCTACACTCCTGGATAACCGAGGGAATTGGATACTTAATGTGTTCACTCTACAGAAAAAGAGAACACAATTCAGTAGAACGGTCATCTGCAGACCTAACTTCTAATTGGCATTGCAAGCTTTCTCTCCTCTCATCTCACAGATGTCCCTGGGAGCAAGAGGATATTTATATGCCCAAAGGTAAAAATGGGCTGGCCCCAAGGGATTTACTCAGTTATAATCATAGTAAGTGGGTAGTGGACCTAGTTTAGATTCCCTCACCACTGAAGACCATAGTTGGAAAAGCATGCAAGTTTAACTGTAAATCATGATAAACTTTAAAAAGTGCCACATAGACGTTATACTTTTATTATTTATTTATTTATCTTAGCAGGTTTTTTTTTTTTTTTTTTTTTTGGCTGGAGCTGGGTTTGAACCTGCCACCTCTGGCATTTGGGGCTGGCACCCTACTCCTTTGAGCACAGGCACCACCCAGGCATTGTACTTTTTAAATTTCTAAATTCACATAACATTTTTGAGTTCAATAGTTATAGGACTTTCTGTTCTTTTACAATGAACAGATAATCATGGATACTTACTGAGATTTCAGCCAAGCGGGGGAAAAATGTTTTTCCTGAGTAAATAGTTCATGTATGTCCCAAAGTGTGCTTATTCAAAGCTTTGGTGAAATACTATATAACCATTTTTACTTCAGAAAATGTGTATATGCGTATGTGCACATATATACATTCATTTGCATATATACATTCATATATACACTCACTAAAGGTCCAGCTATGTTCTCAGTTAATAGTGAATAATTGAGGTGAATAAACATATTTTAAAATGTCATTTGAATTTTTTCTCATTTATCTACAATAGTATAGTGGTTAAAGCAAAGATTCTAGAAACAGAGAAAACGGGTTTGAATCATTTCTTCACCATTGTGTGAAATCACTCATGTCCCTTAACTTTTCCAAGCTTCAGATTACTCATCTGCATATCAGGAATAATAATAAGGCATTTGTGAAGATGTCCCAAGTTAGATTTAAGAACTGCACATGTTTTGAGCTCTATTTCTGTACGACTTCATTGTTCTATCAAGTTTTAAGATTTTTTCCTGCAAAAATAAAATTATTTTATGCATTTTTTAAATTTATATAGATTTGGTTCAGAGAAGAATGAAATAATAAAACATCTTTTCAACCCCTAATTCTCATTATATTTCTAGTGCTGAAGGCTTTATTGCTCAGAGGAATAGAAAGCTCGATTTCCATTTCTAAAACCGCTCTCCAAAAGAGACCTTAGGATTGAACCAACCAATTGCTCTTTCTGCCAACATGATGTCAAATACAAATTATGGGATTTTACGTAGGAATTTGCTTTTATCCTATTAATTGACAGTTATTTTGTAATTGCATAAGTTAAAAGTAAGACAATTATATAATTAAAAAATACTAGAATTAAGACAAATTGCATCTGGATAAGAAAATAACAGCAACTTAAAATACGTGTTAGCCCTCAACATATTTAACAATGAAATATTATTTGAGGACGGAAAGATGCAAGTTGTTAGTTCCACTGTAAACGATTTTTACCAAGAGTTTTAAAACGAGATAGAAAAAGGACAAGTGTAACAATTTAGAAAAAATTGGGAACAATTCCTTTGTGATATTCGTATCTTTGAAATTAGGTTACTTACTGTTCTGTCTGCTTTAAGGTTGGTCATCATTGGAAAGAAGGCATATAATACAAGAACGTATGCATTTTTAAAAATATAGACTTAAATATCCTCATTTTAACTCTGTACATACTCGTATGTTTGTATCCATTAGTCAATGAAGGAAGTCCTTAAAAAATTACCGAAGTAGCTGTTATTAATTGGAAATTTATGTACAAATATAATGAATATATTCATTCAATCCCTATTGTCATGACCGCATAAATGATCACACGAGTTCTCAGTAATTCCTCAGATGAGTTATGATATTGTTGACTGTTGTAGAAAGTATGATGTTTAATCCTCTATCCCCTATTACATTTATATCATTAAGCTACATGCTGAAGAAAATAAAGAAGGAAAAAGATGTTGAAATCCTTCACATACAAGAGGATGGTAACTGTTTTATAGACTAAAAAAATAAGAACATCAGGCCCTTTGTGTGTGTGTGTGTGTGTGTGTGTGTGTGTGTTTTAATCCTATATAATCCAGCTAGAAGCATTTTGCTCAAAATTCTCAATATAAAATACAAACCACAGTATATTATCTCTTCTATTTCAGAAGAAGCACGATTGATTCACTGGGAAAAGGAACGTTTACTTTTACCATCAGACAGCTGTCCCCCACAGAAGGGAGTTTACTCTTTCTTTTGTCTTAGGAAAAGTCCTTTTTATTTTTTCCTTCTCCTACATGATGTTTCTAATATACAAAAATTATTTTAGTATTCTTTACTCATTTTTCTGATAAAAAGGCATTTTAAGTGGGATTAAAATTACAAGCCAAAATATTACAAAACTTAGGACAAAGATACTAACCTACAACTTCATCCTGTAATATAGGAACAGAATTCAATTACATAAAAAATACAATTTCACTTTAAGATTAAATGAATTCCTGACATTAATCTTTATTACTATGGCTGATGGTAAATCATCAATTCCAAGGACTCTTTTTATTGGACATAATTATTCAGATTTACCAGGTGTCTCCAAAGAAGATGGTATCAAATAACTTGTTCAACTTCAATGTTGTAAATAATTGGGACAGAAAGGTTCTCAGCCAAAGTAATATAAAAAATAAATAGGGCACACAGACTGTCTGAGAAGGTAATAAGTCCATTAAATCTATCAGCTTTCCTGAGGCAGTGGACAATTTCCACAGTCAACATAATATTTGCTGTTTTGTCTATAGATGAATATAATATTATTTTAAGAATGAATAGATAAAAAATATACCTAAGTTTCACTTTAATATTACAACTACAGCTAACAGAATCAAAATATTTTTGAAATAAACAGTGTTAAAATGAACAACTGAATATTAAAATAAATAGAAAAACTATTTTTTTGTTCCTACTCTTGATCATAAAAATGGACTTCAACTTTTTTGAACATTCAACTTTCAAGAAAAGTGTATAGTAAGAAGGGTTTTGGTAACAATACGCCGACTGTGTTCATGCCTCTTTCAGCAGGAGAAGAATGTACCTGACATTTTACGTACATACAAAGACACGTCACAATCTTTAGAATAAAAATATAAGCATATACATGCATAATAATATGAAAACTTCTTGCAAATAAACCTCAATTGACCCAAGAAGCATTAGGGTTTTATTCATAAATATAAAATTAAAATGGGGCACCACCTGTGGTTCAAAGGAGATCGGCACCTGCCTTGTATACCGGAGGTGGCCGTTTCAAACCCGGCTCCGGCCAGAAATTTCAAAAAAATAATAATAAAATAAAATTAAATTAAATTAAAATGAATTATTTTCAATGAGGTTATATTTACCAATCTGATATTACAAATAAGGTATATATTTTAAGATAGTTATCTTAATGCAGAAATCAGTCATCATGGATAGTTTAGTTGAACAAACAGGAGCATCCGTAAACACAAATGACCATTCCAGGTCTAGTTCTGGACTCCCCTGAGAGTTTGTCACTCCAGTGAGCTCTGTCTCACCTCTGCTGTCAGATGCAGTTTTTGGACGGGGCTGGGTTTGAACCTGCCACCTCTAGCATATGGTGCCAGCACCCTACTCCTTTGAGCCACAGGTGCTGCCCACCACTGTTAGAGGCAATTTCTTCTTCTCTGAAACCCCCAAACACATTTTCTCTCTCTCATTCAATTGTAAATTCACCATGCATGGCAGGATGGCATATTAAAAAGTCTTGCCATCCTAATCTAATTTGCCTGTGTCTTGTTCAGCTCACAGATGGCGGTGAGTCGTCTCACACCTTTTCTGTTAGCGTCTCGAGACACGTATTTGGCTGCTCACGGTGTCCCTCCACCCCGCCCTGGCACATGCATGCTAACTTTTTCCTATTTTCTTCAAAGAGTAGCAGTGAGCACAATTTGCAATCAACTGCCACCTCACTAACCTCAATAATCACTAGTTTATCTTCATCTTAATTTCTTTAGCATATAATTTTATAGAAAACTGCTATTTTTCTAATTCATAAAGGTAACTTCCTCAGGGCATTTGACTGTCTCTCTGTTTAGCATCTTCAATGCTGACCCTATAAATTTTGAGAAAGTGGCTCAGATGTCACTCCTCAGAACACGTTCCCTGTTTCCCACTGTTTACCCAGCCTTGCTATGTCCCCTTTCTGTCTAATCCTGTAGTTGTGACATATCTCATAGAAATTACCATTTTGAAATGTGTAATTTTTATTTTCCCACTATGCTGTGATTAATTTTTTGGCAAGACCCTCACCCCATTGTATCCCCAGCATGATGCACACATATCTGGCACATCAGGGGCTGTGCCACCCCCAGCCCAAATGTCAGCCTTATAACTTAGGGGTTTAATGTATTCATCTCCATGTCTAAATACGTATTTAATAACCTGCGTGTGGCACAGCGCCTGACAATTACTAACACCACATCGTGAAATGCATGCTGAATATTGTGTTGTCATGATTTTTATATATTTTATGATTTTTAGCATAACAATTAATACACAATGTGATCCCAACAATAAATAATATGTTTTGAATGGATGGACATTTGAAGAAGTCAAATAAAGATGGTCTTTGACTTGCCAGAAGGTTATATCCCAATAAATCCATCATAAGCTGAAAATATCCTAAGCGGAAAGTGCATTTAATACACCTAACCTACCAATATTGTAGCCTACCTTCAATGTGACCTGAACACTTCCACCACAGCAGTTGGGCAGGATCATCTGGCAACACAGTCTAAATGTAGAGTGTGGGTTGTTTACCTTCCTGATGTTGTGGCTGACTGGGACTGTGGCTCACAGCTGCTGCCCAGAATCACCAAGAATATTGAACCACACATCCCTAGTGGGTGATGAGGGGCCATGACATTGAACACTCCTCGTATGGAGAGAGAGAGAAAGGGCCAGAGCAGAACAGTGACACCTTTTAGGCATATTGAATGAATACAAAAAGTAAACAAATTTACGGTTATCAGATGCTGCATCAAGAGAAAGAATATCTATGGTTAGCCATGGAAGGATTTCTCTCTTAACGGAATAAACAGTGGCAACTAAAAACCGTAAAACAAACATACAAACCAAAAAGTAAGTTCATACCTGTCTCTAGCAAAATCACAATGTGGAAAACATAATAGAAACCAAGAGCCACGTTTCAAATTTAATGCGCAGTAGCTGTAATACAGCCCCGTTTTTGATATGTCCTGCCAGCAAGTCCACCTGTTAAATGTAAAAGCATTGAACATTTTCAAGATGTAATTCAGTTTATAAACCATTAACTCATTCTCGTTCAGTGCCTTCATTCTTTATTTTCTTCTGCTATTCTACTGACTCTTTTCCACTTCTGTAATTATTTCATTCTGTCTTTTGACCTAGTACCCCATCAGCTATGTTTTGACCTTCAAACTTTTTCTCAGAAATGTATGGCACTACCAAGTGTCTCTTTTCTAAGCCCCTGTTTTTGTGCACGTGCATTTGTAATGCATTCCGAGCTAAGGTTTCTTAATGTGTTTTCTTGCTCCTCAAAAACATTATAATGCTCTATGTTACAGGAAGCAGAAAATTTTATGAGTTCAATTTCATTGGCATTCCGAAGCAGTAACTGAAACCGTGAATTTGCTCCATTTGCTTACAAATAAGCAATTTATGGCTTGAGTGAACTCTTGTAGTCATTATAGTTTTCAGCAAGAAGACACGGTATTTAATATCCTAAAAAAATAAATACACCTCTCATAAATTTAAGGAGTAAATTACACAAGAGAGAGCATTCACGTTGCAAAACGACAAGTAAGTATGCATCGCACAAGAAAAATTTCTATGCAAGAATAATGGGGCCGTTGTGCTGGTGATGCTGCCCAGGGCGGTCTCCCTCTGTCTTTGCCAGGTCCAGGTAGCTCCTGACAAGCTAAGTGCTGAATTGTACCCAGTTCATGGGAATTCCGTAGTGTGTTATGGAGCTTCCAGGGAATTATGCTTTGAGCTGCGAAAAAACATTACTTAAACACAATATCTCACTTAAACATTCCAATGTAGAATAACTCCTTACCTTCTTTGTAAACATAAGAACTAGTCTTGTTTTCACTTTCTTGTGTTTGGGGTAGATATGATTTTGGAGGATAACAGCATAATTTGCATCCTGAAGCCAGTTTAAAGGAAAATGTACATTTTATGACTTTCTTGCATCTTTTCACTTTTGATTTTTTTCTAATTGCAAGGATGTGCCACATCTAGCCTCTGAAGATGAAGTGAATGTAATATCTTTTGGGGAAAATATTTGTTTGTCTGTTAATTTGAAATATATTAATTACCTTCTAACATCTCATTGTGATTCTAAACTGCTATTGCTCTAATCAACATAAATTGTATAAAGGAGTAAAATGTTTCAGAAAACATCTTAAAATTTTCAATAATATTAAATGAGTTCAGGATTTTAACTAGATTTAACTATTAGTTCAGGATTTTAACTAGAATTCCTGTTTACCTTATTATTTTGTAAATTACCAAAAAATAACAGTGATGAAAAGATAGTTTACAATAGCATTTCCAATGACTTTTTTAAAACGAAATTTAAGAAGTAATACATTATTTTTATTGGCCAAATTAATTTCAACAGAGAATTATCTGATATATTGACAATCATATATCAGATCATATGTGATATATGGTATCAATCATATATTATACAATCTACATGTTTTTGAGTTGCTTGTTTCTTGAGGGCATGTCACCCAATGTCTCATAATTCAGCGTATACTAGGATTTGAAGTTTGGATTAATTCAATTTCTTTCTCTTACCAAGCTAAGTGCTTTAAATAGTTTGAATCAAACATGCCTAGAATTATAAAAACAATTTTTTTTTTTTAATTTTCTCTTTTTCCCTCCATGCTATGATTCTGAAGCAATGGGTTTTGGCTTTGAGATATCCTTCAGATTATTATTATTTATTTATTTATTTATTTATTTACAGTTTTTGGCCAGGGCTGGGTTTGAACCCACCACCTCTGGTATATGGGGTCGGCGCCCTACTCCTTTGAGCCACAGGTGCCACCCATCCTTCAGATTGTTTAATGGCAAGATAACACCACCCTCCTCATATACTTGGATAATCATATATCTATGCCCCTGCCAGTGTCTGTGATTGTTAGAGGTCTGGGGTCCCAGTTGCCCTGGTTTGATGACTTAGAGGGACTAGAATATGAAGTGTGTCGAGACAGGAAATAATGCTGGACAGCACAGCTGCCATGGATGGAGATGGAAGATGTTCTTCTTAGCAAAGTATCTCAAGAATGAAAGAAAAAGTATGCAATGTACTCAGCTCTGCTAGGAAACCAATTTATAAACACCCACACTTCTATGTGAAAGCTATAACCCAACTACAGCCCAAGATGGAGGGGAAAAAAAAGGGGCAGGGGAGGGGGAGGGGAGGGGGACGGTAATGGTGGGACCTCACCTATGGTGCATTCTACAAGGGTACATGTGAAATGTACTAAGTATGGAATATAAATGTCTTAACACAGTAACTAAGAAAATGAGGTGAAAGCTACGTTAATCATTTTTTTATGTTTTTTTGTTGTTGTTGTTAACCAGTTTTGATGAAAGTATTTCAGATTGTATCTAAAACCAGCACATTGTACCCCATAATTGCATTAACATACATAGCTACGATTTAATTAAAAAAAAAAAAAAAAAAAGCAGGAAGGACTTTGCACAGGAGTGAGAAATTTAAGATTGCAGTAAAGCTTAGAGCGTTTCCCAAGAGAGCTGAAGTGGGTCCCTCTGATATGTGAGAAGACAGAGATGGCGCTGAGGGCTGTGTAGAGGTACAAATCTCCCCTTTCTCTCCCTTGGGAACTGATTGCAGCCCTCGCCTTGCTTTCTGCACTTCCAGGAACATTCACCCTTTTCTATTGGTCATTGCATAGACCTCATACCCACATCACATTCTTTTCTCTTTTTTGGCAAATATTGCTGAGCGCTGATCACAGGACCCCCCTAGTGTTTCCAGGGACCCCCCATACTGCCTTATTCAGGCCAGACTCTTCTTCAGGCCAGACCCCCGGGAAGGCCTCTCTTGGTCTCTTCTCACTGGTAATGGGAACATCTACACTGATTTTTACTCATGGCCATTTGTAATCCAAGAATATCTTAGCATTAAATTCAACCTGGCCAGTATTAACTTTAATGGTTTCATTATCCTTCCACAACAATAGCATTTCATGGAGAACAGGCACTCCAGGACCCCAGGCTCATTTCCATGTAGACATTACTTTTCCAAACACTGAGGTCCCAAGGCCTGTCTACTGCTAGAACATTAATCAAGCTTCTCTCAAGTTCAGGCCCCTCCTCACATAACCTTATTGCATGTTAACAGGCAGCAGCATAATAGGCGTATTATCAGCGGCATCTGGATAAAGCTACTTTTCAGATGCTTTTCATTTATTTACTTGTTATTTTTTTGGACCTAAGAGATTTTCAGATTAATCCTTGCCAATTTTTTTGGCATCTTACAATCTTTAGCATTAGCTCATAAGCACTCAAAGAGTCTGGCACACGGGTTCTCCTCACTGGTTCACAAGAGTGTTACATATAAAATAATAATAATAATAATATTCTAATTCAAGGGGACTAGAATTTGGCATACGTTGAGGATGGGGAGGTCAAAAAAATTAAGCTGCAGAACCCAGGCAGAAGTCAGGGGTCTTAGCTACAAGGTCCTCATAATCCAGGGAGGAATCAAGGAAACAAATGGATGATTGGGATAGAACAGGACTGAGGTGGTTTCTGAGACGTGTCAGAGCCTATTGGAGAACCACCTTATGAAATATCACCGTGATGTATGAGGTTGAGGTAAGACCCTAAGCATTTCAAAAACATGCTCATACGTATAAGAAAACATACAAAACACTTACTAAATGTCTAGTACTGTTCTAAAGGCTTTACATGGGCTAATTTATGAGTGAATTAAAGGACAGTTCGTTGTATGAAGTTAACAGGAGTTAGGGCTTCACCTTACATACAACGTGACTCTTGAGAACATGTTCTTAATTGCTATACTACATTTGAATGATTAATTACAAAGTCCAATGAAATTCCAATTTCCCTTAATAAATGTTTTGATGCCTAGTAGAACCACATAAACGAAAAAACACAGAAAACACCCTCATTTCTTTCAAGCCATCAGGCAAGGTAAAGAGATTAAGGGGTTTCCAAATCAGAAAACAGGAGATCAAACTGTCCCTTTTCGCTAAGGTGTGAGGTCGTGCTGGACAACCTCAAACATTTCCTTCAAAAGTCTTGGTTCTTACTTTCCTGTCACCTTTTTTGTGGTGCCCACACTTGACCTGGTGAATAATGCGACACGAGGTAAGAGGGGTGTGAGGGTTCCCTGCTGTACAGTGTCAGTTAGGAGCTGCTCTCACCAAGAGGGCTGGGAGATGAACCTGTAACACAGACAGAAGGGAGAGTGTGTGCAAAATGGGAACTTGGAAGGGCAAGGACAGGTGTACACAGTTACAAGGTGAAGAGACAACTTAACAATGAATAATTTAACACCGAATAGCAAAAGTAGTCGGATTCATGAATGCCATGCTCAGACTGGAATGTCCAAATGGCTTTTCTGACTAACAGACTCTTGCTATAGAGCAGGTGGGAAAAGTTGAAGATGAACACAGTGAAATGGAAGTGCAGGAGTGAGAGCTGATCTTGACAACAGGAGAGAGAAGAAAATAAATGAAAACATGAAAATAAAGAGCAAGGCTGATGAATCGATGTCTGAAGATTGTTTACAATTAGAAAGTAAGTAAGGAGAGATCACAGCAGGTGTAAGCCTTGGTGGGGTGGACAGATACCATGTCTTCAAAAAATGAAGAAAAGAGGCAGAGGGCTCGGGCAATGTCGGGACATGCCCCATGGTGCCCTCTGTCAGGCATCATTTTCCGGTCCTGCCAGTCCTCCAGAGCCTGACAACAGAGCATTATGCATTTTTTAGAAGGTTGCATGGCTGTTTATATGGCAGGAGGACTAGTTTTCTATGAGTTTTTCCATCATATGAGAAAGCAGTAATCCCCTGTCAATCAACTTTAATGAATGAATGTTCATCGTGCGGAATAAAATTTATTCACAAAACAACTGCAAAGATGGAAGACGTCCTTTTCAAAAGTTCAAAGTTAATAAACAAGCAGCAAAACTTTTACAAGATAGCTTTCAGACGTATAGAGCATATAACATTTTTATATTGCTTTTAAAAATTGAAAATACGTATCTGAACCAGTTCATATCTTTGTACGAATCCGTATGTCCTTGTTTGAATATTATGAGATTAGTGTTACTTACCAGTGTGCCCATACTTACAACACCATTAATCCTTGCATAATTACCTCACATCTTCTGACCAAGTGTATCTGACCATGCATATGTACCAGACACATGTGTATTTAGATGGTATCTGAGCATACCATTTTCTGTTTTCCAATAGTCTATAATATATTTAATCTTATTAGCTAAATGATTATTGGCTTTTGTCAATATTGAACAAACGCACTCTGCTTTCTCCTTAAGAAGTGGTGTTGGTAGGTGGTGGAGGATGGGCCTAAACTGGTGGCACACGGTACCCCTGGGTGTTGGATCCACATTTTCTTCCCAACTCGGGATGATCATGGGCCTGTGTCCCTGGCTCCTGGGCCACCACACTGCAAGAGCTCAAAGTGTGTCTGCTGGAGAAAACAGGTGCAGGTAAGTCAAGTGTCATGTGGCAGTTTTGGAAGACAGTTTTGATTAGAATGTCAATTAAACAATAGAGCATCTTTTTTTAAAAATAGCATCTTTTTAAAAACAAAGATCAAGACTGCCCAGAACAGAAACAAACTACATAAATAACAAATCTTAGAAACAGCTGGATAATAATAATTTTTTTCTTGTACTACATGTACCATTGAGGGTTGGCTTTACCTATAATCATTTATGCCATCAAAAAAGTAGAGCCATTTTCTTTCTTTCTTTTCCCCTCCCTCCCTCCCTCCCTCCCTCCCTTCCTTCCTTCCTTCCTTCCTTTTGGCAGTTTTGGCCAAGGCTGGGCTTGAACCCACCATCCCCAGTATATGGAGCCATCACCCTTCTCCTTGAGTCACAGGCACCACCCCAAGTGGAGCCATTTTCAACGTTGAGGAATTGGGTTATAGAGTTTCTCCAACTTGACCCACTCAGTGTTGTTGCCATTATGGTAAATAAATGTGATCTTACTGATGGTAGAGAAGCCACAGAGGAAGACAAAAGGACAATACCGACTCCATTTATACAATTTTTACAGACACCAGGGAAGAAAAAACATGATAAATATAAGTGAACTCCTTGTACAGAAATTAGTCACAGAGTTTTATCCACTGACACCAAACACCTTCCTGCACTTAGAGCTCCCGACTTTGACGATATCTTTCAGAGCAGGAGCTAAGCTTAGCCTCAGCCTGGAAGGACTGATGATGGAGGAGGCCCAGGGGCCCTGTCACCAGTTTGGGGCTAGTGAATCCTGAGTGTTCTTTGTGCAAAAAAGATACACAGAAGGACGGTGCTTGTAGCTCGAAGGAGTAGGTTCAAACTCAGCCCCAGCAAAAAAAAAAAAAGATACACAGAAGCTGATGGATTTCCATGCTGTCTTTGAAGACAGTAGCAATGACCTTTCAGTCTGTAGATTTCTATTATGTAACCAATCTCTGGTATACAGAGGAACTACATGATTGGCTTTTGACATTGCTAAAAAGGAATGCATAATTGTGTGGATGGTAGGATTAAATTTTTTAGTAGCTTTGTAATCAAAATTTTATGTACAATTTGTAAAGGGAAAATTAGCACTTTTGTGGTTGTAGAAAAAAATACCTTCTAAAAATTATAATTTCCTTGGTTTTTATTACCATTGTTAGAGGGACTTATATTATTAAAATGTGGTAGGATATCATAATAGGGGTGTGGTAATGATTATTTGGTGCTGAAATGGAATACTTATAGGACTAATGTTTGCAATCTCCAAAACACTTTTCATTGAAAACGTTAGCCTAAGATATACCTGGTGAATTGACAATGATAACAGCCCAACCCGGACCCAGTTCCACATTATTGGAAGCTTTTTAAATAAACTCTCATGATCAAGATGGTGATGACAGAGAAGCTGTTAAGACAAACTTAATGCATTCTAAGCTGACTAGCAACAGTTTAAAAATGAGGATGAAGAGAGAAAATAAAGCAAGTGACATACAGGCTGTCAGTTTTTTATTTAACCCAACTATTTTGGTGAAGGGAAAACATAACTTTTGCTCAGCACATATGACGGTGTTGTCTGCATTAGACCAATGCTTAAATATTATGTCAATAAATTAATAAGTTCTGAAGTTTCATTTTAAAAAAGATGAAACATTCTGCTTCCACTAAGAAAATATCATGTATTTGAAATATATTTTGGTTTACTTCTCAATTAATAGGAATAACAGAGCAGAGGTTCAATGGTGATTTACAATAGAACCTACATATTTGGCCATCTCCCTACGCTGACCTCCTCCTTAAATTGACCTAATTTTCATAAACTGGAGGTGCACCACATGTACATGTCATTACGGTAGGCCTTGTGTCGACCACCTCTGTGTGTCGACCACCTCCATGTGTCGACCACCTCCCTATGTTGACCTACCTCCTTGTGTCGACCACCTCCCTATGTTGACCTACCTCCCTGTGTTGACCACCTCCCTATGTTGACCTACCTCCCTGTGTTGACCAACCTCCCTACGTTGATCACCTCTGTATGTTGACCACCTCCCTATGTTGACCACACCCCTGTGTTGACTGCCTCCCTGTGTTGACAACCTCCCTACGTTGATCACCTCTGTATGTTGACCACCTCCCTATGTTGACCACCTCCCTATGTTGACCACCTCTGCATATTGACTGCCTCCCTGTGTTGACCACCTCTGTATGTTGACCGTCTCCCTATGTTGACCGATGTGTTACAGTTCCCTGGATGGTCAACTTACACAAGTTCTTCTGTATTTTTCTTTTCTTTCAAAATCCTTCAAGATACTAATAGTCTTTATAGTTCTTTGTATAGAAATAATACACTTTTAAAAATTCTATATCCCAACTAAAACAGTTTTTGACAGAGAATATGGAGTTGAGAAAAGTAGAATGACACAGGGTTCAGGATTTTTAGGCATGGTATAGAAACTCCCTGCATTCTTGTTCAATAAGAATTCAAGCGTGAGTTGGGAGATTGAAACCAAGTATTATAACGGTGCAGGCAGCAGTCCCAGGTTCTTGGGGACCAGAATCCAGTTTTGTGGAAGACAGTTTTTCCATGGACCCTGGGGTAGGGGAGATGGTCTGACGATGATTCATGAGAGTTATGTGTCAGGTCATCAGGGATTAGATTCTCATAAGGACCATGTGCTATTTACAACAGGGTCCATGCTCCTGTAAGAATCTAAAGCCTCTGCTTGTCAGACCTGAGGCCGAGTTCAGGTGTGAAGTGAGCCTTGGGGAGCAGCCATAAATGCAGGTGAAGCTTCTCTTGCTGACCACGCACCTCCTGCTTTGTGGGCCTGTTTTCTTACAGGCCACAGATCTGTACTGGGGACCACAGTGTTAGAGTCTTGATCAACATTTATCACTCAGGCTTACTTTTCTTATTTTTAAAATGGGTAGGATGTTTGTTGTCATGGTTATGTTGGGTTCCTGTGCTTGCCTTAACAAATTGTCAAACCTTTAGTAGTTTAAAACAGCAGAACTTTATTCTCCCACAATAGTGGAGGCGAGAATTGCAAACTCACAGTATGGGCAGGCCCTGCTCCCACGGAAGGCTCTGGAGAGAGTCCTGCCGGCTGTGGGCGTCCAGATGCTCCAGGGCAGCAACAGTGGCCTCTGCTCTGTTTCCATCATCATGGCCTTGTTTTCCTGTGTCCCTCAAACTTTCTCTGATGAGGACTCCTGCCGTTAGATTTAGGGCCTACACTAACTTCAGGATCATCTTATTTGGAGCTTACTAATTTACTTACTTGTGCAAAGACTCTTCCCACCCCAAAATTTGTATTTACAGGCTCTGGATGAACATATTTTTTGAGGGTAAAATGTGAGGTCACAGTTCAACCAACAACAAAGCCATTCTGGAAATGTACATGTGACTAAGAGGTATAAACTCATAACACATTGTCCATAGCAGCGCTGCATTGGGATGGAACCAGATAAACCAAGGTATAGAGATTTTGAGAATATTTTACATATTTTCTAGATTTCCCTCCTCTTCTTTTCATTCTTCAATTCTACTTTTTGTACTAGAATTCTCTGAAACCTGATTCTACAACAGCTATTTTTTTGTATCGCATTTGAGGTTTAGTTAATAATATGGGTAATGTGACTTTTACTTATTTATTTTATTTTTATTTATTTATTCTTTGAGAGTCTATGTCATTCTCAGTAGAGTGTCATGGTGTCACAGCTCACAGCAACCTCAGACTCTTGGGCTTAAGCGATTCTCCTGCCTCAGCCTCCCAAGTGGCTGGGACTACAGGCACCCACCACAATGCCCGGCTATTTTTTATTTGTAGTTGGCCCTGGCTGGATTCGAACTTGCCAGTTTCAGTGTATATGGCTGGCTCCCTAGCCACTCACCTATAGGTGTCGAGCCAGGGAATGTGACTTTTATAAGGCTTAGAACTTAATGCTCTTAACACGTAGTAACTCTGTTTCTTTCTTTATTTTTCTCTCTCTCTTTCTTTTAATTTTTTTTTTTTTTTTTGACAGAATTTTACTCTGTTACCATGGGTAGAGTGCTGTGGGAACATCACAGCTCACAGCAACATCAAACTCTTGGATTCAAGCAATTCTTTTGCCTCGGCCCCCCAAGTAGCTGAGACTACAGGTACCCGCCATGACACCTGGCCAATTTTTCTACTTTCAGTAGAAATAGGGTCTCACTCTTGCCCAGGCTGGTCTGAAACTCAAACTCAAGCGATCTACCTGTCCCAGCCTTCCAGAGGATTACAGATGTGAGCCACCGCCCCCTGCCACCATGATGATTCTTTCTATGGTCTATGCTTTATTTTATTTTTTTATTTTTTTATTTTTTTAAAGAAAGCATAGTAAATTCAGATTTCAAACAATAATTGACTTGAAACCAAAATAATTAAATAAATTCTCATTGGTTCTTGGCAGGGGAAATATGTTTGAGTATGTAAGGTGTAAACCATTGTTTAGCTGTGGCCCCAGTCCTGTATTCATCAGTATCAATGGAGTCTGTAATTCCTTCATGAATTTGCCTCATTTGACTGACAGTAATTGAACTTGCTAAGCTTACAAATAGCCTGTCACTGTAAGTGGGCCTCTCATTTCAGTTACTTGTATTCTTCTTCCACTGATATAGACCATGCAAGTAAAGGGAATATTTTGTTCTTTTAAGGATAATTTTTACTTTCAGTTTTTTGACCTTTAACTTATGAAAATGAATAGCATTTACCAGGATATTATTATAAATGGACAATCAGCTATATAGCGAATTATTTTAAAATCAGGACTGAAAAAAATATAATTCTTCCAAAAACCTTACATAGACGTTATTTCACATAATACGGATCCGAAAATGGTAACCACAAGGAAAGATCGCACAGAGCACCTTAGGAATAGTGTTCCTTTCTCCCTCACACCAAGTCAGTATAAGTTGATGATTTATAGCCCTCAGAAGGTCACTGCATTAGAGTGCAGATAATTATTTTTTTCTTCTGTAAACATTTAGGTGACTGTATTTTATGCAACACTAAGTAAATCTGTTGCCCATTGGCACATTCAAACTTAGACAGCAGCATCAAATAGATCCTTTCTCATGAGTTGCTTTCTGCCATCAGCTTCTGACACTCATCAGTCAAAGAGGCTGAACCATGTCTACAAAGGTAAAAGGACTTTGACTCAGTCGATAGCCTAATGCGAGCTCAGCTGAACTAGTTCCATAAAAGGGTGACCTAGGGAGCTCTGGCAAATTGAGATATCAATGAGATTGGTTGTTTAGCTATAGATTTGAGTAGGGTCTTTATTTCTGCTGTCTTTCATAGTTTCTCAAAAAGTATGTTGTAGTAATGATGTAAACATAGATGATTGGCAAAGAATGACATTCTGATGATTTAAGCGTTACATAAATAAAATTAAATGATAGGTGTATCATTACCCATCTACTTCCCTATGCATACCATGTCTTGGTATAGAAAAAATGTGCACACATTTCTGTATAATAAAATATGAATATAGTTTATGTGGCATGAAGGTCAAGTTTCAGAAAATTATGTAATTTTTAACTCACGTTGATGTCTACATCATATATGCTCCCTGTTATTTAATCTAGATTTTTATATGTCTGTGTACATACAAAGCAATTTTGGACCTCTATTTTTGGGACGGCCATCGGAGCTGTCATTGTGCTGGGTCTGACAATTACGTTCACGAACTTATCCTAGAAAATGTGGTTTGAAGGACAGACTAGTCTCTGGCTTTGGTGCAGAGCTTGCAAGGGGTGGTTCTTGGAAGGTGACTTTAGGGATATTCAGCGTAGAGTTATGTGGCGCTTTTTCTAGGAGGAGTTTGCTGACTTAATTGTCTGACTTTATATGATGACAGCTCTGCCAGCCATTCCAGAAAAAGAGTTCTAAAATTGCTTTGAAAGATCAACTAGGCACTGGTGTCAGTGCATAGCTCACCCAGAGAGTTGCTTAGAAGTCACCCCAGGGATATTCAACAAGGAGGTAGGTAGCATTTTTTCCAAGATGACTTTGCAAATCTAATTGTCTTGTCCTATATATAGAAATTTCACTCCACAAGAAAAACATTAAAAAACAACTGTAGGGTCAATTCCTAAAATTGCAAATATTTTGTTGATGTCGTGATTCTTCCCACTTATAGTAAAACGTTTTATTTTCTCCTAGTCTCCTCATAATGTACAAAAGGTAATCCAGCTATTGGCAATTGGTCATTCTTTCTGTGAGGTCCTGGAAAAATACAGTTCATTGCCTGCCTTTGTACATAAACTTTTATTTGAACACAATAGGCCTATTTGTTTACTTATTATCCACAGCGGCTTTTGAACTATAATAGCAATGTTGTGTAGTTTGTGATAGTCTAGCCTTCAAAGCTTGAAATATATTTTTTATTTGGTCTTTCACAAAGAAAAGTCTCCTGACCCATGCTCTAAATGCTAGCTACATGTTGCCATAATATACAAAAGCAAGTAATTCTAAACTGTGTCCAACTATTCAAGTTTTAAATAATCGAATTATTTACTAATTCCAATATTTTTTTTTGGAATGGGCACTATCTAAAATGCCTTTCATAATGCACTGTTCTCTGCCTTAATTAATAATGTTAATATTGTAGCTCTAAACCATTTGTTAAAAATTAGGAATCATTTTCAAGAAATTTGCATTCCTATCCAACCTAGGACAGCGTGAGACTTTCAGTGAAGCAACCTCTTACTCCGTCATGATACAAAATTAAGACATTGGACATTTAATTAGTCCAATGTCTAATGTAAGGAAATAGTTCTCTCCTTACGTCCTTCTACCCCCTCGTAGTCAATCTCCAGGAACGTAATACTGATCTCTATGCCATCATAAGAATAAAATCACAATAATTTTTATACTTTTTATTTTTTTTAAATTTAGTAAACATAAGATATGAAAATCACATGCCTTAAAATACTTATCATGATAACAGTAACAGCAAGTTATGCAGCACTTATAGCAGGAAGAATGCTGCTTATGCTACCTTCCCTTAATCAAATATTATAGAAATGAAAATATGAAACGTACCTAACAAACTGGGGAATGGTACGGGATATTCTCATACTTGATGGAGAGAAAAAAGCTATTATGTGTACTATCTAAAAGATGTGCTATCTAAATGATATACGTCTTAGAGATGGGGATGGAAAAAGTCTGAAAACATCTAGAATTCTCTTTCATTTCACTTCTCCTTGTAGCCTGCTCAGACTTACGTTCAGCTCCCAGAAATTGTTTCCATGCTTCTGCTGGTTGTCAGTGCCTTGCTAACACTGGCCGTGTCTTTAATTCATCTACTCGGTTTTTTTAAATGTTACTGTTCAAAAGTCTTATTTTTATTTTTTCGTTTCATTTGAATCTTTTAAATACAATGCCTTTGTTTACATCACATAATAGTTCATTTATCTCATCCAGAATTTTATTTCACTGGGTTTGCCTTGTGATGCTTCCATTTGATCCCCTCCTGTCCGGCTGCCAAGCGCACTTAGCTGGATTGCTAATTTACTTTGCCAACGCAAAGTATCTGGCAGCTGGGGCCTTTGAAGCCTGGGTATTTGGACAGGCTACAATGGATACTTTATATCTTAAAAGAACTTTACCTTAGGAGAAGCAGAGTAGTGTATTCATAGAACGAACAGCAACAAAGGTAGTACCTTTCCCGCCTTTGTAATGGTCCTCCTTAAATTCAAATATCACAACACAAAATCGTCTTTGTTGACATAAAACAGAAATTTGGGGGTTATTATGCAGCTGAGTCAGCAAGAGGACTTCTTTCCAATAGTATATAACCAGTCTGAAGATTGTTTATTTTAGACAGTTAACAATAATCATTAAACAAAAATAATAAAATATTAATGCCAAAGAATCAACAGAATGAAGTCGTATTTGAAAATATTAGCATAAATTCTCAAAATTTTAAGGATTGTCATGTTTTAAAGTTGTTGTCAAGGAAATAAATGAATGAATCGTGTTATAAATTTATGTTTACTCATCAATTTTAAAAAAGAACGTAACAACAAACACAAAGGAAAAATCACGAGCAGTACCTGTGGCTCAGTGAGTAGGGTGCCAGCCCTATATACCAAGGGTGGTGGGTTCAAACCCAGCCCTGGCAAAACTGCAACAAAAAAATAGCATAAAAACAATTTGTTAAAAATTAGGAATCATTTTTATTGGGCGTTGTGGTGGGCACCTGTAGTCCCAGCTACTCAGGAGGCTGAGGCAAGAGAATCACTTAAGCCCAAGAGGTGGAGGTTGCTGCGAGCTGTGACACCACGGCAAAAAGAAAAAAAAAAAAATCATCTCTCTTGGGCATCACTATATATCATAGAGAAAATTTGTCCATTTTTTTGCTAAGATCTCCTAACACTAAAAGCATACTTTTTGTTGAAATTTCTCTAACAATATTTCTAATAATTTTAAAATCAAATTATTCAAAATCAATACAGAGGCAATAACAGTATTTGAAGTTCCTAGGAAACGGATTCAGATAATAAAAATATCTCTCTCCATAAATTAATGTCATGCCCTTGAATTGAATGGTAAAGTACGAAGATACACATAACTGAATAAGATGTATTTTAAAAATTATATTACTTAACTTCATAATTTTTTTCAGGTTTAAAAATGTCATCCATGTAATAAAGGCTTCCTGTTGCGACTTTAAATCACGGTACTATGCACGCCGATTTGCGTATTTCTTCATGTTAAAATTCAAAAAGAGTGACTCTGAATGAAAGCTAAATGTGGGCTGAGTAGTCCATTACTGAGAATGTAATTACCAGACACAATGCCTGGCCCAGTTAATGATGCAGGAAAACTAAATGGCAGGGCTGTGGGGAGTGAGAGTGGTCACAGCCATGGTGACTGCACGCAAGAGGTCTCAGAAATCTCCAGTCAAATAGAAAGCTAACTACCCCCTGGCAGAGAGGCCATCAAAGTTGGGAAGTGCTGCAAAACCCATACTACAGGAATTGAACCAGAATAGACAATCTCTTTTGTATTTTTTTTACTTGATATTTCACAGAGATGTCTGTTGTATTATTTAACCTGCAAATCAGAGGAAGGTGACGTGCAAACCCAATTGTCATTTCACGCTCAGTATACCTTTTCTCTCCTCTCTCTTTCTCTCTCTGCCCCATATAAATACTTATCTATCTATCTATCTATCTATCTATCTATCTATCTATCTATCTATCTATCTGTCTATCTATCTAACTATCTAATCTATCTATCATCTATCTCTCTATATTGATGTAAATATTTCTATCACTATATGATAGATATGTATATACTCATACATACATGACTTCGTGGTTTTTTCCTTTATATAAATAGAATGATATTTGACTGACATTTCATGGGTTATTCACCAATTATCGTTTTTCATTTAGAACAACTTTTAGCATGATAACAGGTGTATGTGGAGCCTGGCCTCTGAAGTGAATAGTAGCATTCAAGTTCTAGGAAAAAAAATTACGTACATGAACGTGCAGAGGCAGATGTCTGGTAATTAAGGTGCTGTAATTGCCGTGAGATTAACTCTCCATTGAACAACAGAAAGATACGGACTTTTTATCATAAATAGCACAGCAATTTTTTGTGGATAAAGCGCCTTTAGATTTTTTACCAGCCAGAGTTCAGTCCAGAAAATAGAAACTAGTCCAGGGCATTTTTAAACATGAAGAAATTGTACGTAGGAAACTGGTTACCAGAGCATTGCCAGGGCTGAGGGGACAATTTTGAACCTGGGTCTCCTGGAGTAATACCCACTTGGGAAGTACTACCTTTAAGGTAACGACTAGAAATACGGCAGAAAGAAGAGCCTTTGTCTTTGCCAAAACAACCCAACCATCAGGAACCTGGAAAATGTGCTCCTGCTGCCCCACAATTCATGGCTAAGATACTAGAGCAGGGTGCTGCACCTCTCTGCTTGCAGCATCTGGGCCACAGGAGATGGGTGTCTGCTAACTCTTCCCTTTCAAGTTCTTGCTACCTGAGATCCAAATGGTACATTTGGGAACTTAGTTGAGAAGGCATTTAGTTTGGGGGTTTTAAATCTGTGTGTAAAGGCAGATGGGTATAAGATAATGTTTTAGGAGCCTAAAGCAAGTTACCTATTACCAGTGTAACCTTCATATGGAAGTGAAATATTTCAAATATAATGAAACAGCATCTAATAAAAACAAATGCATCTCAGATTTCAGAGTACCTTTGTTCTGGCAAGCACAGCAATTATTCCAGTAAAGGATTATTTTTTTTATATAAGAAATTGAATAAATTTGGCAAAGAAAAGTTAAAATAGGAGCCAACCCAGGGAATATCCAAAAACACGGTTAAGCATTTATGAGAGACAAATTCAGCTGAGCTTTTTTTGAGACCAGCAGCAACTGGTAATTGAAAAAATTAAAAGTGAAATTGAGACCAGTGGTGATTAAGATTATTTCCCAAAGAGTTCACTTTCTGATGCTTAGAAGGGAGTGACTTTCATGGGGGGAGGGAGGTTTTTTTTTTTTTAATTTTATTTTTTAATTATAGATAAAAATATGCACCATAGATGTGGAGGTTTTAACAAGATACTTAACCTTGTGGTAGGACAACATACTGATGGTTTTAAGAACTAAATATGCCAATGGAAATTATTTTATCTGTTCATTAGTTTTCTATTGCTACTACAAATACTTTTTTCACAAAATCACTGGCTTAAAAATACAAAATTTATTCTCTTAAATTAGATTTGTAGGCTACAAATCAACATGATCTCACTGAAATGAAATGAAGGTTAGACGAATGCAAGTTGCATTGTGTTTGAGAAGCTCCAGGGGAGACTCTCTTACCTTAAGGTTTGCAGCTTCTAGAAAACTCTGGAATTCCTTGATCCCTTTTCTCCATCTTGAAATCCAGTGATCTTGTAACTTTTCATGCCTTTCTTTTCTGTATTTACAATTCTGTTGTCTCTTTTTATTCCTCTTTCGTTTCTTTCTTTCTTTCTTTTTCTTTTCTTTCTTTTTTTTTTTTTTTTTGAGACAGAGTCTCACTTTGTTACTCTCAGTAGAGTGCTGTGGCGTCACAGCTCACAACAACCTCCAGGTCTTCAGCTAAGGTGATTCTCTTGCCTCAGCCTCCAGAGTACCTGGGACTACAGGCACCTGCCACAATGCCCATCTATTTTTGTTACAGTTGCCACTGCTGTTTTAGCTGGCTGGGGCTGGGTTTGAACCCGTCACCCTCCGTATATGGGGCCAGCACCCTACCCACTGACCCACAGGCACCACCCTTCTCTTTCATTTCTAAGGACACCTGTGATTACAGGAATCTCACCTAGATAATTTAAGATCACGTCCCTATCTAATAGCATGCCATCTGAAAAGTTCCTTTGCCACATAAGGGAACATACTTAACTTTTGGAAATCAGGGCACATCTTTTTTATTCTGGGGGTATATTATTTTGTTTACCCGTCTGCTAAGAATAATAAGTACTGTCTGAAATTTAGTCTACAGAGAAAAACTCTTAGCTGTGATACTGATATTACTCTCATATTATGGATGTTATTACCTGCATAATGAAAGGGGAACATTTTAGTATATCCTATAAAATTATATGAAAATAAATATCCTATTTTTTTGTCCATAGTTGACCACCTCCTTCCACTGACCACATCTTCAGTTGACCTAAGTTTCGCAGACACTCACCAGTGTACATGTCAATACAGTTGGCCTAGTTCCTTATATATCATATAATATTATATATTATTCCTTATGGTTCCTTGAGTATGTTTAAACTACCACCTCCATATGTTGACCAGTTGGCTACAGTTCCTTTTGTCAACTTACAGAAGTTCTACCATACATGCAATTTTGTTGCATCTACTTGGAATACTCAAAAAGAAAGTTAACTTCTAAAAGTTAGAAAGTTAACTTTCTAAAAACAACATATTATTTTTAGATGATTCTACCTTGTTCACATGGTAAATTAGCATGCTTGTTCATATAGTATGCAAATTAGCTTGTACATATAGTATGGAAACTGATTCAGAAAGTTGCTGAACATATAAACTATTTTTTAACAGTCAGCTATAGATTTAGCTGGTAACAGTTGGGTCTATTTACTTACGATGAATAATGAAGAATGACACCGCTACAAAATATGGAGAAATGTGCCTATTTCTGAGTCATTGGGGTTGTGTCTCAATGAGGATATTGATTTAGATAAAACTGACCTAAAGGTGATTTCAATTTTGGAGAAATGAATGTAAGAGGCACCTCATGTCTTTTAGAGGGTGTAGATCTTGGAAGTAAAGAAAGTTTCACTGTTGTTGGAAAGACAACTTGGGAACGTGCAGGCAGAGGTTGAACAGAGACGCAACGTGAACTCGCTGAGTATGTGTAAACTGATAAAAAGCAGATGGGTGACCCCCAAAATGAAAAATCAAATTAGGTATGGATACAAACTATTCCTATGCAATGTATAATTCTTAAAGAAGGTGGACGTGTACATGTGTAATTCACTTTTCTGTCAAAACAGATAAGAACATTGCTGCTGTTGTAGGCAGAGTTTCACAGGCACCATTCACAGGGGTGACTTACATTTTGGGGGCCTTTTTCCTCACTGGCTCATGTAGAATATTACCTTCCCTTATGGTCCTTATTCTTTCCACCTAAATATTTTGGCTGTCCCAGGTTTTCTGACATGTGACCTTCTCCAGCTGGGTCTGCCACCCTTTGGGAGCTGATGCTGTCCTTACTGGCTGGGGCTGAGTTCACTGGAGAACCCTCATCTCCCACTGGCCCATTCCTCCCTGGACACCATGCCATTTATGCCATGAATGTACCAGAATATCCATGAGCTGTTTTTAGGTGGGATAAAATGAGAGAGCTTTGCTACTTTTTCAGGGACTGAGTATGTTTAAACTATCAAGACTCTGTGCTTGGATCCTGAAAAGCAGCATTTTGTCCAAACACTTTTTCCAACTGACAGTCCTCTTTCTTAGAATTTAGAGAGGAGATGTCCAGATGACTGATCTATTCAGACTCATAATTTCTCTTCACTCTGACAACCAAGCCTTTGTTATTCAGACAAGCTTTCTTTCTGCCCGGGGCCTTCTTCCCTTCCACGGAGTTCTCTCAGGAAGACTCAAACCTCCATACAAGTGGACTTTGCACAGATGCCCATCAACTCACCAGGCAGCCACAGACTCTGCTGAGTCTAAAGAATCCTTTGGTCCCTAAATATTTTACCTATCTTGTTCTGAAGCCAATTAGGTCATAAAATATATCAAATAAGGTTCTGGAAGAAAAACGTTAATGACATAAGTGAAAAATATTACCTGTATCTACTATTTTTCCCAAACTCAATATATTGCTATTATAAACTTTGAAAAAAAAATTTGAATTTTATTTTTCCATTATCTTTGTCTTAGATTTTAATTTTAAAATGAAAACTACTTTGTTTTATTGCAGTTATATACCCATATTGATCCAGTTAATTTATTGAATTTACTTTATATTTGATGTTACAGATCTTAAATGTATTAGAAAACAGTAATTTTCCTCATTAGAAATTTAGGTCTGCTATTGTATCAAGAATGAAGCTCAGACCTAACAATAAAAGTACACTTGAGCCTTGAGTACTTTCCAAAATATAATCGACCATCCTAGACCCTGCATAAATGGTCAAAATTTTTCCACTACCAGTGACTGGTATGCCTTAAAGCAGCACTTCCACATAATTCTAAGCTTTTATGATTTATTTCTTCGTGATTGCCAAAAGCAAAACTCCCTAATACTTTTCTGTGCCTAATGGTTTTTTGAATTTCACCCTCGGACATTTACGAAAAATATTTTTAACATTTTATTTTGGTTAGCCGATCACTAGGTAAATCAGTTTTTCCTTCATCTCTCTTTTACATTTTTTATGATTGTGTTACCCGGAAAAATATTATTTCCCTCTGAGATACATGCCTGTATGTTTTACCATTTCTTTTCCCAGTACTCTTGGGATACGCACCAGCTGTGAAACAGGAGAACACATTAGGAAATGATTGTAATTAGAAGATAAGCTTGTCCATAACCCCTTCCCCAAGAGCAGCGCTGGCACAGCTCGAAGATGACGCCAGGAGGCCCGACTACAGGCTATGTCGGGTAAATAGATTTACAAAATCTTCAAATCATCTTTCAAAAAATCATACTGAATCACACAGATCCAAATTACATATTGGGTTTTAGATCTCATCTAAAGGAAGATGAGGAAGTGACTTCGCTCCAGCACTTTCTTGTGCCCCTGCAGATGAGTTCCCCTTTGGGAATACTGCTCCTAAGACACAGAATCCATCCAAATAATCATCACAGATTTTAAAAAGCACCCAAAGAGCGTTTCATGTGTCTCCTTTCGGAAGTTACAGAGTTCATGAGGCATAATGGGGATCCCGTCAGGCAAACAAAGCAAAGTAGAAAATAACGTGACTTACTCTCCTGTTTCATCACTGTCATTGTTCTGGCACAAATACATTTCTTAAAAAAATTTTTTTTATTTAATTTATTATTATTTTTTTTTTATTGTTGGGGATTCATTGAGGATACAAGAAACCAGGTTATACTGATTTCATTTGTTAAGTAAAGTCCCTCTTAAAATCATGTCTTGCCCCTAGAAGGTGTGGCGCACGTAAGACCCCACCCCATCCCTCCTTCCCCCTCTCCGCTCGTCCTTTCCTCATAGCTCCCTCCTTCTTTCTCTCTCTGCTCTCCCCATTACAGCTTATCATCAAAAAAGTCAAACATCATGATCAAGTAGGCTTCATCCCAGGGATGCAAGGCTGGTTTAACATACGCAAGTCCATAAATGTTATCCACCCTATTAACAGAAGCAAAAACAGAGACCATATGATCCTCTCAATAGATGCAGAAAAAAGCATTTGATAAAAATCCAGCATCCTTTTCTAATTCTTTAAAAAATTTTATCTCTATAGAAATTTAAAATGATTCTAGTAGTCTAGTCATCCTGAAAATAAACAAATAAAACCTCGGTGTTTTAACACAAATAAGAGACTTAAAAGCAAAACTGAATTTACTGATCTTGATTACATTTGTCCGTATTCTCCAGAGAAACCAAACAAGTAATGCAGGTAGAGAGAAAGAGCTACAGAAATTCTTTTAAAGAATTGGCTCATGAAATTGGGGGAGGAGGGAGTTGGAAATACTCAAAGCAGGCTGACAGGCAGGAAATTCTGGAAGGGGGTGGTGTTGCAGTCTTGAGACCAAAGACAGTCTGGAGGCAGAAGGCCTTCTTCTTTGGGTGACCTCTCTCTTTACCCTGAAGGTCTTCCCTGATTGTGTGGAGCCCACACACATCATGGTGGGTAATCTGTTTTACTTGACATCTATTGATTTGTTAATCACATTGGAAAAACAGAAAAACATATCTCACAGCAACATCTAGAATGGTGTTTGAACAAACAGCTGGGTACGATAGCCCAGGTAAGTTGAAACAAAGCCAATCATCACTGATTTATCAAATTGTAAAAAATAAAATAAATAAACAAACCTGCTTCAGGGAATACATATATGGCCAATTGTACCATTATAAGAGGGTTTGAAGGACACATTCTCAAATATCTATCAACCAAGAGATTTGCTGAATACTAGTAATACATCGAAATAATAAAATATGATATGTAGGCAAAAAGAAGGAAGGGGCTGTCTACATTCATACGCATATGAAAAGATTTCCAAAAGACACAGTTGCATGAAAATTAAAGGACAGAAAAGTATGTAAGATATGGTACATTTTGTGAAAAAAAGAAGGTTAAACATATATATTTGATTATTTAAATAATCACACACATGTATGGAAAAAAAATCTAAGGAAGGTTGGATCTAAGGAAGGAAGGATCGTACATGTGTGGAAAAAATATAAGGAAGGATGTGATTGAAAATTATAAAAATGTTTTATTGTGGTGTTCAGGGGTTGTGTGAGTGGACAAGAAGCAGATAAGAAAGAGGATGGACGGGTAGCCTAGGTAGTGGGTAGACTGGATGGACGCAGCATGGGTAGAGGATGAAGTGCAGGGTGACGCTGTGCACTGCCAGTCTTGTTATATTTTTGTTTTTGAAACATGAGTATTTAAAAAATTATAAATACACAAATAAATAGGAAATATTTCCTCAATAAGGCTCTTTATTACTTCTAATGTGAATTGAGTTCTAATTTGTCTGTTTTGAATACCTACTAGTAAGCGATGCAAATAATATGAATGTCTGACTTTAGGCATAAAATTTTAAATGATGTAAAAACCTCTAAAAATATACCATTTATTCCATATCTGTATACATTTTAAATATTTCTTTAATGGGTAACCACCAAAGTCTTAGAAAACCCAGAGATCTTTATCTAAACTTTTAGAGGGACTATTTTTCTTCATACAGATTTTGAAATACATCCTCTTGCCCTACTTACATATTTGCAATTTTATGAATTGAACTAAATTTGGAATTCTGTCATGTTTGGTGTGCATTTTTAGACTAACTTGTGTATGCCTATTTGTGTAAAAGCATACAAACATGTCTTTATGTGTCTGTGTGTGTGCATACACAGATACACACACATACTGTATTTAAATGCCAGCCACAGCTTAGGTGTGCCAGATTGGCTCACATGTTCAGAGCTTGCTTTAAATTCTGTGTAATAGAATAGATAAAAAAGAAAATTTTGCTTTATGGGAAAACATTATTATGTATTGGAACTAATTAATGCATTAGAATGAGGAGACTCTCTAAAATCAGAGCCTCAGATGTCCCCAATATTATATTATCATATAAGACAATAGAAAAATAAAGCAGAAGGCTCTGTGCCTATAGCTCAGTGAGTAGGGCACCAGACACACACACTGAAGATGGCAGGTTCGAGCTCAGCCTGGGGCTGCTAAACACAAATGACAACTGCTGCCAAAAATGCTGGACGTTGTGGCAGGCACCTGTAGTCCCAGCTAATCTGGAGGCTGAGGCAAGAGAATCACTTAAGCCCAGGAGTTTGAGGTTGCTGTGAGCTGTGACCCTGCCACAGCACTCTACTGAGGGGGACCGAGTGAGACTCTATCTCAAAAATAAATAAATACATAAATAAATAAAATAAAATAATTACGTAGCAGCTTTATTGTCAAGAACTACAACAACTATTCTTTTCTTTTTCCTTGCAGCATGTAAAAAAACACTGAGAAGTGTATTGGTCAATGGAATTAAAATATTTTTCCTTGTCAGCAGGTAATTTTGAAGTAACTGTATATAAGTGATACAACTTAATAAACCAGGACTTAAAAATTCATAGCATATGGTAACTTGAACTTGTTAACTTGGTGTTGGTCTTTAATAATTTATAAAAAAGCATTTTATTGAGAAACTAAGGAATAGAAGTAATATTAAAGTCATACTTACCTATTATGTAATTGGTGGGTTCATGCAAAAAATAGTTTCTCTCTCTTTTAAGTCCACAACTGGTACTTGGACATAGCTACCAATAAAACAGGAATGGCCTCTGTCTTGGAATGGGTAAAATGACTGTAAATTAGTGGAATATAGAAATTTCAAAGTATTTTAACTGCCGCAATATGCATATAAGGAATCATTGTATCAGCTATAAAACTTATCTGTGCTTATTGTATAATACAAAGCCCTTGAAAATCTTCCTCTAGAACATCACTTAATTTGACATTAAATTACAACTAAAACATATGTAATGGTCTTCCCTTTATAATGTTCCCTAAATGTACGTTTTCTTACATTCTTCAGAAAATGACTGTTATATTTTACAAATAATAAAGTTAGAATAAGTTTTCTGATAGCAAAGTTTATTAACCTTGGCTCTATTGACATCTTAGAATGAATAATCCTTGGAATGGGAGGCTAGCCTCATCTTGTAGGACGTTCGGCAGGATCTGTTGCTCCTGCTCACCAATAACACCACCAACATCATCCCCAAGTGGGGCAACCAACAATGTTGCTACACTTTACGAAGTGTCCTTCTGAGTAAAACCACTCCCAATTTAGAACCACCATCTATAGGCAAGAAAGCAACTTTATAAGTGTTCTTTCTTGTGTTTAATGAAGTATGACTTAGAAATTAAAGAAGAAATCTATTCCTCCATCAAGTTCCCATTAATTAAAGTTGATAAAAGCCATTGTGTATAATATGAACACATAATTAGTTCTCTCATCAAATGATAGGCAAACTAGAAAATCATTTGTAAAAATGTGGACACTGCAAACACTATGAAATGTGGTTAATTTATTCTAGAACACTGTAACCCCACATTTATTTCAAGTGCATATAAAACATTCGTCAAGTTAGTTCATAAACTTGACCGTGAAATTAATCTCAGAAAGTATCAAATAATTGGAATCATATGTAATACTATAATAGGTGACAAATATGCACACCACACTAAGTAATGATAATAAAAGATAATAGGAGAGTGAATAAAATAAGATTCATAAATCTTATTCTATACCAAACACAAAGAAGATGGGAAGAAAGTTTTTTATTATGAAAGAATGACAATTTATATTTTAATGAAGACTGAAAATTATCAATGAATGTTAAAACTTGGGTAACAAATTTGGTATGAAATAAGATATTGAGACTATGTAGTCTCAAATTATACCCTCACATGTTACTTATTAGTTATAATGAGAAAATAATAAATTTATAGCTCAAAGTCTTAGAACATTCTATTTTGTGTAAGTGATCATTTAATACCATCAATATTGGGATAATGATACTAATATATTCACACTGGTATGGAGTCCTGAGAACTATATGCCACCACACGTTTAGTATTCCTGCCCCAAATGCAAAATCTAAATCTAACCATGAATGAACATCAAATAAATCCAATTTATGGAACATTCCCTAAGACAACTGGTCTGTGGTGTTTGTAAAAGTACTGAAACATAGTGGTTAAAGTCAATTAAATAAAAATATCTTAGAGTACATTGACTAAAAGACAAATAATCACTAAATAAAATATAGCTTTCTTGAGTTCGTCAGAACAAAGATTAAAAAAATCTATAAATACATTCTTAGGACAATAGATAATAGATTTGAATATGAGTAATAGGTTAGGTAACAATACTCTGTCAATGATTGACAAGGTAACAATAGTATAATTGATTAGGTAACAATATTCTATAAAGGTTAAATTTTTAAATTTAATAATTTGGTGTGGTTATATAGGAAAATGTGCCTATTTTTAGGAAAAGTAAACAGGTTTTCAGTGGTAAAGAAAAACAATGTATTCAACTTATTCTCAAATAGTTCATAATTTGTGTATTTCAAATTAATAACAAAATTAAAAGTTACAAAATTAAGTTACAAAATAGTGTGAAAATTATAAAATATAAATTATTGGAATTCTTTCAAATCTAAAATTAGAGTTTTATTCTTATAAATTCAGAAATACTACAGTCGTAACAAAAATGGATTGATGGTGGTTTCCTGACAAAGTATTAATTTTTCATAAATTATTTGATAATCTTGAATTAGTTCAAGCTACGGGAGTCAGTCTTTCTCTTATTTGAATCTTTGTAGTAACAAACCAGAAACAATTGTCATTAAAGCTGGAAAAATGTAATCTACAACTATTGTTTTTATGTAACTGCTGAGAGTGGATTCACTGGTGTAGGTCTCCTATTTTACTAGCTGTCTTATTTTGAATTGTTTCTCCTTTGTGGTAATAATAAAACATGGAAAAAGAACTTACATCAAAGAACAAATAATACAACTTCCTACCCCTCAGTGTACAGTGGACTCAACTGGTCAAGTTATAGAAGGTAAATTCATCTTGTGTGTCACAGTGCACACAGTCCTGATACAACTTACAGAGGTGTTCAGTATATAGAGGTCAGTCTTCCAGTGAGTACACATGGTGCCTGTCTGGTCTATACAAATTAGGTCAATTTAAAGAGGTGGTTAATATAGGGAGATGGTCACCTATGGGGGTTCTACTGTTAATGTAGCTTTTGTATTTCTTCCCCCACCTTAGACTATCTCAGGTACTTGTATTAACAGCACCCCCCCCAGCAGAAGCCATATCACTTTAGTTTTCTATCTGTTTGTAGACCTTTTAAATTCACAGAAAGTGCTAATACAGTCCCTTGGCATCTGTACTGCAATATTTTTAACCTGAAAGAAGAGAACTACTTTATTCACTTCCTTTCACTGGAGAATTTCTTATTTTCATAGCTCTCTGTAAATGCTAATACATTATTGTGCTAAATTTCACCCAATATATTTAGATTAATTTTTATTCCAATATCAATCTCAGTGATGACATGGGATTATTATAATGTCTATAAAGGATATACAAAGTATGAAAGAAAATAAAGAAATTTTATAGGTATTGGAGTAGGCAGTTTTTATTTTTTTATTAAATCATAGCTGTGTACATTAGTGCAATCAAAGGGTTCAATGTGTTGGTTTCATATACACTCTGAAATATTTTTATCCAACTGTTTAACATAGCCTTCATGGCATTTTCTTAGTTATTGTATGAAGACATTTGAATTCTGCATTTAGTAAGTTTTGCCTGAACCCATTCTAAGATGCACCATAGGTGTGGCCCAACCAATTATCCTCCCTCCACCCCAACCTCTCTCCTTCTCTCCCCTCCCCTCCCTTGGTCCTTTATACATATTCTTTTTTTTTTATTTTTTTTATTGTTAAATCATAGCTGCGTACATTAGTGCAATCGCCTGCACCCATTCTAAGATGCACCATAGATGCACCAAAACCTCCCCCCTCCCTTCCCCTTCCTTGGCCCTTTCCCCATAGTCTTGTGGTATAGTTGGGTTATAGCCTTCATGTGAAAGCTAGAAATTAGCTTCATAGTAGGGCTGAGCACATTGGATACTTTTTCTCCAAAAGGAACATATTGGTGTGTATTCCCACCAGCAGTGTAGAAGTGAAGAGCTAATTCCTTCTAGTAACTTTGTCCAATTAAACATTGAGATGAAGCCTTGGCTGTGGTCTGTGAGAGACCCTAAAATACAGAAAATAGAGAGCAGGATGAGCTGTGCCCTGGTATCTGACACCAGGAAGAGTAAACTAATATATGCACATTTTTGAGCCTTTAAGTTTTGGAATGATTTGTTACACAGAAATGAAGAATGCAATATGTATATTAATTATAAGTTTAAGTAAAGGGTCATTTTCAAATGCATTTAACTATTGTAGGATAAAATTTCTCACACAGAGGATTAATCAATATGTATATTTTCCCTGTTTTGGGTTTTTTGTTTGCTTGGGGCTATGAAAAATGATTTCCTTAAAAGAAATCCTCTTAATAGAACACACACTCTCCAAAGTAATTTCAAATCAATTTATCTCTAATGTTATTAAATAATCTCCACTCATAAAAATGTACTTTAAATCCCCCATTTTATAATCTGTATAAAACTTTAGTTGAAAAACTCAATTACTAACTGGAATTGGTGTCTTTCAACACGATACAGAAAATTTTCTAAATGTGAAGTTTAACACCTAGAATCAAGTGGCCTTTCTAGAGATTTAAGAGCCCTTTGGAGCTGGAGCAGTTCTGAACTTGAAGCTGCCCTTGGGTTTTGTTGAACCACTGTGTACTACCAGATTTATACCTTTCAGGCAATCCAAGGTTACAGTGTATTATTGGGTGTATCCTTAAAGAAAGGTCCGCCTTGCTCATAAGTTCAATTCACATTGATCACATTTATACAGAGTGTTATCAAAATTACTCTAAGTAGGAAAATTTAAATATGTGGTTATCTAACTACTAATTTCCTAATTTTTTCTTACATTTTTTCACTCTTATTTTCCTTCTATTATTGGTATTTCGAAGGACCATTCATCTTGTAAAGTTTTTTGTTTAACTCTTAATGAACTGATTTTTAGCAACATGTCCCAAATAAATAAACCTCCCAGCTAAATATGCTTCATTCATGCATTATCTGGGGAAAAAAAAATTCCTGAAGTTAACACTGTTATTATTTTTTATTATTTTTTGCAGTTTTTGGCCAGGGCTGGGTTTGAAACCACCACCAGCATATGGGGCTGGTGCCCTACTCCTTTGAGCCACGGGCACCACCCAACACTGTTATTTTAATGTGAAAATAATTTCTCTAATTCTTTCTAGATAAAATTGTCGATTTGTATCTACAGATTAAATTATATTATGTCACTGTTGCCATATTTCAATGTACATTTCAGAGTTAGTGTATATTTTGAAACTTATTCTTTGAAAATATTAATAGACGATCTCAGCTATAAATATAAACTTTATGAATAAATTCAAAATATTAATTTATATTTTACTATATATTCTGACACTTTCTCTGTAATAAAGAATTATTGTATAAGTATGGGGGGGGTGAGAGAGAAAGAAAACGTTTATGTTTGATGTGGTCTACATGGTATAAATCAAATACCCAATATGAACTTGGAGCAGCCATTATTCTCATATGAGATAGCAAGTTCTTAACTCAATATCAGAGAGTCTTAATTATTGCTGCTTCTATCCTGTGCTGGTCTGACCCTACTGGTGATGCCTTTTCAAAATATCGTACACTAGCGGCTTAAGCAAGAGATATTCTGGAAGCTGGAATTCTGAAATCAGGGTGTCAACATGATGAGTTTTTAACCCCCAAACCCATGTATTAATGAATACCACGTGGAACATATGAAATGGCTATTTGTTCTTGATCGAGGGGGGCTCTGCAAAGCTATCATCTTTCTTTGGTGTCTTCAGTGAAATTCAGCATAATTTATAATACTGACCTTGTCAAGTATACTTTTCTGAGAATAGAAAGGGGCTGCTGACACTTTCCTAGATAAAAGAAAGAAATGAGGTATAACACAGACTGCTCTTCCCTAGCTCAATTTTGCTTCTCTCCAAAAATGGGGTTATTTCAGGGAACAATTGGTTACAGTTTATACATGTAGAGATAATGATAAATTTCTCAACAGCAGAAAAGAGCTGGCCTGTTCCTTATTCCAGGAAAATTGTATTTGAAGCTATTGCATTTAAGTAATATAATATTTAGAAATAATTAGTGTTTTTGTTTGTTTGTTTGTTTGTTTGTTTTAATAGACCAACATTTTAACCTATAAATAGGGGGATTCTTGTTTGGGGAACTAAAAATGGCCTCATCTTATTTTGGAGTACTTATTCAAGTGTGAATGATTATTGCTGAAATTTCAATTATTTGAAATGTTCCAAAGAATACGCAAAGGCTCAAAAAATAAAAAAGACAGGCTAGCAGAGGTATGAAAAACCAGGGCTCAAATAGTAAAAAGCCCCTGGGACTAGGGAACCACATTTTCATATAAAACTGCTCATATTTAAAACTCACGGTTAAGAGGACAAAGAAAAAGAAAGCTCTTGATACTAAACATTTGAGAATACACATTACTAACGTAAACCAGACACAAAATGAGGAAATTAATCAGTCATATCCTATAATTTTGGTATTTTCTGTTTTCTCATATATTTCAGCTTATGTGATATTCTATTTTTAATGCATGTTTTATGCATTAAAAAGTGCTAATCCCTCCCTATATTTAAAAACTCTGAAAATCCATTTTAAAGATGTTTGCTGAATATGTAATACATGTGTAAGATATTATTCTTTGTAAATTATTTGGTAATATCTTTCTCTGTATCTCTGCTTTCTTATTTATTCATATTTATGAAAATATGTATATAAATACTTAAATTATTGGTTTTAACAGTACTAAATATAAAGCCATAAAACTACTTTTCTTTTTTTTTTACTAAATCATAGCTGTGTACAATAATGCAATCATAAGGTACAACGTGCTGGTTTTATATACAGTTTAAAATATTTTCATTGAACTGGTACTTTTCTTAACATAAAAAGAAGTTTTCAAGTAATATTATAATACAAAATATATCACTTTCACATATAATTATATATCAAAGATTGTCTAAGAGTAAGAAATAGAAAAATTCTTATTTCTCATTGTATGCATGTGTATACACACATGTATGTGCAGACACATGTAACTTATTAACTTATATTCCTATAATCACTCCAAAATTTTTTCACATCGTTTTTTATTAAATGAACATATGATAAAGGCAGAATGCTGAAGGAATGCTAAGAAATGTTTTAAGAATTTGTTTTTATTTTAGGGACATTCCAATTCCTCTCTTTTTTAAAGTTTGCCATAACTTACTGTTGATTATAGTCACTGTGTTATGCTATCAAATATTGTTTGAGGTTATGATATCCCTGTTATTCTAACTGATCAATTTAAACGTATGCTTGTGTGAAAAGGTCACATGTACCCTATAAAAATAGAGACATATTTTCATCAAACTGGTTAACATAGCCTTCATGTTGTACCCCACGACTGCATTAATGTACACATCTATGATTTAATTAAAAAAATTATGTTAACTAAAAGCTACCATAAATATTTTTATTTTATGAAAGAAATTACTTTCTTTTCCTACTTTTCTAACATTTTCTTTCTCATCATGAATGAATTTTACATTGTATAAAATATGTTATTCCACAGTGATTGGTATTATGTAATTTGCATTTAATTTATTACCATGATGAGTTATATTGACTGATTTAAAAAAAATGTATATTCAAGGGCTAAACCTAAAAAAAATAGAGATGTATTGTGTACCTATTCTATTTAAAAATTTTAGAAATTAAAAAAGAATTCATTCTTCTAAGACATGAATGTGATAGAAAAATAAGATTGATAATTTCCTAATTATACATGTTATCTCTAGACAGTGCATATAGTTTTAAATTATGTGGCCCACCTCATATTATTCTGAAGGTAATTGAAAATATACCCCTTGGGCATACTGACTTCTTTGAATTAAAGGTACATTAAAAAACAACATGTACAAGATCACTCTGACCTTAATCCTGTTTCTTAAAAGCAGAAGATGAAATTCTCATGTGAAAGATGCACCATTCTAATCATCAAGGACGGGAAGTCCAGACAGAGAATTCTGTACTGATTTTGATAAAATAACTCTTATCTTTTAAGCCTCCCCACAAAATGTAGTTCCCTTTCCCCAGCTTATTACTCATTGTTCAATTCAGTGGATAAGGGTTTGACTCCAGCTGAGTTGGGTGTCTTCCTTTCTTTATGAGGGCACCAATGCCATTAAACCTTGTATTAAATAAATCTGCAGGCTCTTCTCCTGTTCATCATCTTGTGTTAATGTAATTCTTGGGCCCACCTGGTAATCCTGAAAGGGTGGAGTTTGATATAAAGGAAAAAATTACGTTATTAAAAAAAATACAAATTACATGTTTTAAAAAACATCTTTATGAAAACTTTCATTTTCCTGATTGTTATAAGTCAGGCTTTTAACACATAACACATAAAAAACGTGATTTTCCCCATATTATTAGTATGCTTAATGTGACAAAAAAAGCTGCTAAGAAGAAATACATTTTCTTTAGACACATGAAAAGTAGGTTTTGAGTAACCTTACTAAATCCCTGTAAGATTCATTACAAAATGACTCTCTGTTAGTATTCCCAATTTCATACAGAAGGAAAGGAAATAATTATTATGTGCAGTATGCCATGAATCAACACAAAGATCCAGTAAAAATTATTTTTGTTAGAGTTCAATGCTCATTGATTATTGTACAAAGGAATACCACCAATAAAATAAAGAAACATTTATTTTTTTTAAATCCTGTATATTGTGGTGCTGTAGTTAATAGGACTGGTTGGGAATGGCCATCTATTCAGACTATAAGAGCTGTTGCCTTCAAGGTTTCAAAGAATAATACCATCCTTAAGTTCAAGAGCAGTGAGACTTTCCACCTCATAAACTTTGTCAAAGTATAGTCTGCCATGAAATGATTTTTGTTGTTTTTGTTATTTATTTTGTTATTGAGCTACAGAGTCAACATATTTTCTTCTGAATTATTGCAACTGACTATAGCTCCATTTGCAATGATTGAGCAATTGATAACTCTTTCAACTGACACAATACATTTTCACATCTCATCTTTTCCTAAATGTACACAACTCTTTGAATTTCTATTGGTGTTAGAAATAGAGAAAATCATCATAAAAAAAAAAAAATGAATAAAAGCCATAGCTATTCTCAATTTCTTTCCAAATCCCAGTGCAGGTTTTGGGATAACCCCAAGTGTCCAACTCATATGTACATTTTGTGGATGTAGTTTGCAAATGTACCCTGGTTTTTCCAAAGAGCCAACTTCCTCAGGGATGAACAGTAAGGTGATGTTGGGTCAGGCCATCTCTTTTGAATGTGAGCATGTGTGTAAATCTCAGATTTCTGAGTCACCTTCCTTTAAATAGTTTCTCTGATGCAAATATTTTAAAAGGTTTTGAAAAATAATTCCACTGTGATATATTGGCAGTTTTAACCCCAAATAAGAGGTGTTTTTTTCCCATTGTACAGTTACTAGATAGTTTGAAGAATTCTTTTAAATTGTGAGAAGTATGATACTTTGGGTGGTGGGAAATCAGATTTAAGCCTTATTTTTAGTCTCTCTCTCTCTCTCTCTCTCTCACACACACACACACACACACACACAAAAAAAAAAAAAAAAAAAAAAAACACCTGAAGAAACAAGTTAGGTCTCTTTGTGAAGAAGTAGTATGACTCTTTCCTGAGAATATCAAGCAGTATTCATTATTAACCTCCTTTCTGCTTGTCCTTAATGAGATAATATCTATTACTATCTTCTCATATAACATGTAATAGTGACCTTCCAATTGGGTTGGGCTCAATGATGCAGCAAGTTGAATATTAACAGATGTAATGTAAACAAAGGCTTGAATAGTGCCTGTGAAGTGAGATACTTGTGTGTCTATCTTGACAGGGGGAAGAAGTGTCCACTTTATCCAGGACCCCCATGTAGTCACAGAAAGCAAATGTCCCAGCTCTCAGTAAGGAGCCACACCCAGCTGACGCCCAGCAAAAAGTGTGGCCCTGGATGCATCCAGCCAAGATCAGCTACCAGGCAGCTAAACCAAAGATGCCCAAAAGAGAACAAGGGACAGCTCTTGTACATTATTCAATTTTGAGGGGTTATACCAGGCAGCATTACTGAGGCCATGATAAATTGATATGTAAGAAAAAGTATGGTTGCAATCAGTAAAATAAAGAAGGTCAATTATGAGGTACACCTTGCAATTTAATTACTGAAATTAATATTGCTATATGAATTATTAGAACATTCTATTCAAGCAGACATTTTCAATAATATCTAATGGAGTATTTAGAAAGTCAGTATTCTTGCTGAAAATTTCATTTAGAATATTGTATTTTCAATGCCAAAAATAACAGAAGCTTTTGCTAAAATCTAACATTTCTTGAGCACTCTATTATGTATTGGACACAGTGATAAGCTCTGATTTTTTTTAATTTAACCTCCACAACAAACCCAAGGTCAAGTATGATTATTATGATGGTCAGTTACTTTGACAAAGTCATAAAGCTATTATGTTATGGAGTTAGAATTTAAATCCTGGCAACCTGTTTCTAGTGCCGGGGCTCTTAACTTTTATGGCATATCCAAACATGACAGATTATACTATATGTTTAGTGTAAAATCATTTTTTCTTCCGACTATACCCACCAAAGTTTATGCTTTGATTATATATTCTACCACATAGAAGTATCCTTCTTATTTTAAAAATTGTTCTCTCCTTTTATGCCTAACTAAGGTAAATATTTATAATACTTTCTGATTCTTGTCATTAAACATGTTTCCTTACACTTCAACATAATAGCAGACAGACTTATGGGCAAATGCCAGGTTAAACTGTCATCCTAAAGTCAATGGGCTTACCAGGACTTTGCTTTCTTTAAGGCTAATATCAAAATGATAAAAATTTAGTAAAAATATTACTTCTCTGTATCCTTCTTCATATTTCACAGATGGCCTATGCAGTGGCTATTACTGGACAAAGACAGATATAGGACATTTGTGGAAATTATCAGAGTACTGAAGTAGTTTTCACAAAATCTAGGTGCTTGAAGAGCTTTTCAAGGCATTGGAGAAGGTGATGGTAGTTGTGTCACAGAAGCCAGACTCCTCCCACATCATTAGAAGGAATTCTGGGAAGCACTGAAGTAGAATAGTCATTTTGATCTCTATAAATTTTCCCCAAATCCCATACCACACGTCGAAAGTCCAGAGCCAGGTAAAACAATTACATGGTTTTTGGATAACTTGAAGGGTGTACTATGATATAGAAAGAAATCCTGCAATCCCATTACTGGGCATCTACCCAGAAGGAAAATAATTCTTTTACCATAAGGACACTTGCACTAGCCTGTTTATTGCAGCTCAATTTACAATCACCAAAAGGTGGAAACAACCTAAATGCCCATCTACCCAGGAATGGATTAACAAGCTGTGGTAAATGTATACTATAGAATACTATACCAAAAAAGATGGAGACTTTACATCCTTTGTATTAGCATGGATGGAAGTGGAAGATATTCTTCTTAGTAAAGCATCACAAGAATGGAGAAGCAGGAATCCTATGTACTCAATTCTTATATGAGGACAATTGATGACCTTGTACATGGTGGGAGGTAGGGGAAGGGAAGAACAGAGAAAGAGAAGGCAGAGGGGTGTGGGGGGATCACGATGTGTGACACACCTTTTGGGGGCAGGGCACAATTATAAGAGGGACTTTACCTATCAAATGCAATCAATGTAACCTGGTTCTTTGTACCCTCAATGAATACCCAACAATTATATATATATAAATTTAGAAGAGGTTCTCACACAGAATAGTAATCAGTAGCTAATCACAAGAAATTCCTGAAATCAAACTTGATGGTAGAAGTAGCCAGATGGAATTATTCTAATAGACCAGCCTGCTATATTAAAAGTATAGAACTTCATTTATTTTCATTGACCAGGAGCATTCACCAGAATATGATACCCAATAATTGTTTGGCCTGAATATTAAGTCACCAACTAGTTGAGTGAGTTCAATGATTCTCACTTCCCTTTATCATTTAACTTGCATTACACAAATTCATGTTACTGGCTACGATATTGTTCAAAAGCACATCTATTTTTTCTAGTTGGATTTATTTTTTTAGCTGTGTGACACAGTAGCTTCTCAGCAATAATTGATTTCCAAACACCTTTGAATATGCTAATGATTTGAAGCTTTTTCTATATCTCCTTACAAAACAGGATCCAGCACTTCTTTCAATTACCTGAGGTTAGCCATGGCTGCTTGAGTCCTTCTTAGAAACATTCCACACTGATACCCATCCTAGTCATTTACTTTAATATCGGTCAGCTGGCTGTTTTCCCAGACCATTTAGAATTCTCATACTATTAACTTTAAATGACTATTGATTTCGAATCTCTATAGAGAAGATGACTTTTCAATTCTGTGACTCTAATGCAGTGTGAATACACACAGTAGGCATATAGCCCAAGACACCGCTAAGGCTAAAAATAGTATACAACATTAAACCAAATGAATTGATGTGAAAATGTATAACGTTTTATATTTGAACTTAATGGAGTAAATATCAAATGTTCTATATGTTTTTATAATTGTAACTGTTATTACCACATTACTGAATACCATTGATTTTTCATTTGACTCTTATAAAATAATTATATATTAAACTAGTGAAACTGTAGTATTTACAGCATGTAATAGGTAAAAACAACACCATATGTTTTTCTTCCTATATATAGTTACCAAGATACCTGTCAGGTGCTTGAAATTTCTCTAACACATACAGCATACCACTGTAGTTAGAAATAGTGAAAAAATATCTAAAAAGTGCATTTTCTCGTGATAATTTGACATTCTCTCAAGATGGCTGAAATTCTGCCTTTATGGATCTTAAATCGACAGCTATAGATATTGTCACAGGCACTCTTGTTTTCAGATGAACTCCCGCTCCTTTGCACATATTCATAGTCTATAAAAACTTTCTTATTCTCTTTCCCATGCCTGGTCTATGGTTTATATTCCTGGTTTATATTTAATATATAAAAGGAGCAGCATGACCCCCATCTTGAAAATTGAAATATTCACTGATCTATGGTTATTCCTGTAATATCACTGGCATTGGTGAATAATTCAAATTAAATCATTTTATACATATTCCATTTTAAAAACACTTCATTTATTTTCTTTCAATGGTTTCCTCCTGCACTGTCCCCAGCCTGCATTATTCATGTGGAACCTCACAAATAGCTTTGAGTCTGTGCAGTGCTGGTATAAATCACAGGGCCATTTTCTCTGGAGGACTTCAGTCTTAAGCTCAACAACTTGTTTTAAAATGAAAACTGTATTCAATTAAGGTGATTTGTTTGCTCCAAAATATTAACTATCTTATATTGCCATTTGCACAGAGAGCAGACTGAAGTTACGTTACTTGGTGTTGAATAATCTTTGAAGTCATGGCTCGGCGCCTGTGGCTGAAGCGTGAAGGCGCCAGCCACATACACCTGAGCTGGCGGGTTCGAATCTAGCCCAGGCCTGCCAAACAACAATGATGGCTGCAACCAAAAAATACCCAGGCATTGTGGCAGGTGCCTGTAGTTGCAGCTACTTGGGAGGCAGAGGCAAGAGAATCACTTGAGCCCAGGAGTTGGAGGTTGCTGTGAGCTGTAATGCCATGGCACTCTACCCAGAGCGACAGCTTGAGGCTTTGTCTCAAAAAAAAAAAAAGAAAGAAAGAAAGAAAAGAAAAAGAAAAACCTTGGAAGTCACTAATTTTGTCGTATCTCACTCCCTCATCGCATCCTTATGTCTAGCTTTTTCCCGTGCAAATCCTATTTTTCAGGATTAAAACTTTCTTTGTTCAGGCTCAACTACAGCTTGAACTTTATCTTAGTAATAAAAGCAACAAAACCTAAACATTTGTACCTTCTTATCAATCAGAAGTAAAACACACACACACACACACACACAAAACTTTTCTTTCTTTAATGGTTTTCATTTTAGCCTTCGAATTATTTGTTGGTAAGCAGACTAAAGCAACATTCATTGTGTGCTCTACTTTCTAGGTCTTTAACTGAAGGAGAGAGAAAAAAAAAAAAAAAAAAAAAAAAAGGAGACAAAGATAAATCAGTGGAAATGCAAGCAAAGTGAGAATAAGGTTCAACATGCAGCAGGCCTATGAAAGTGGTTGTTAGTAGCAACCTCACAGAAAATGGCAGAGTAGGGAATCCTACTCTGTTTCTCCCCCAAAGCAACTAATAAGCTGGAAAAGATCATCAAAATTCAATATTTGCAGAACTCTGGAATGCAGTCATAAAACAATCAGGGAGAAAACTTGGTGAAAAAAGAAGCTACATTTCAGAATACACATTGAACATCATCCACATTCCAAATCAGTACTTTTACTTGCTGTGCAGAGTGGCAAACCCAGGTGAAGTGATGTGACTCTTAAGGAACTGGGGCTGTGGGTCTCAGCATATCCGGCACCTCCCTCAGGGAGCAGTGCAAAGGCTCGCCTTTGTTCCATTTGCCTTGAAGCATTCCCAGGGCTGAGATTACTTGTCCCATGGTTTTGCCAGATGTATTGAAACTAATGACATTGGTCCCAGCTGACCGGTCAGGAATAATACTTGGAACAAGTATAAGAAAGGAAAAACTAGCAACTATCTCATGTACTAGATACTAACTTGAAACTTGTAGATTAATGACAATGTGCTCTCGTGAAAGACAAAATCAAATACAAGAAAGGGGGTAAAGGATCAGCGGGCTCCTACCCAGCCGGAGACACGTACAAATGTGCAGCACACTACCTGGGTGAAGGACACAGAACAATATGTACTTAACCTGACAAATGCACATGATACACCAAATTGTATGCACCTTCATATTAATTGGAATTTTTTAAGTTTAATTTTTATTAAATCATAACTATATACTGTATACAATGTGATGATCTGATATACAACGTGGAATGCTTAAATCAAACTGATTAATTAACCATCACCTCACTTACTTATTTTTTGTGGTAAGACATTTATAATATACTCTTAGCTGTTTTGCAATGTACCCTAGCATTGTGCACATTAGGTGAAATCTCACTAAATACCCTCCCTCCACTTGCCCTCCTCCCTCCCCTCTCCTCTCCCTCCTCACTCCGCCTTCTTTTTGGACTGTATTTGTGTTTTATCATTCATATTCATCAAAATTTTTTAAAAAAATAAAATGTTAGTAATATAGACTAAACCTAAAAATGTGCTGTGTCTGCTTTAGCCACACACACACACATATACACAAACACTTTCAGTGTTAAAAAAAAAAATCAATTAAACTTTAAGTCTCCTTATGTATTTTTGTTTTTATTTTTGTTGAGACAGAGTTCTGCTCTGTCGTCCTGGGTAGAGTGCCATGGCATGGCAGCTCACACAACCTCAAACTCCTCAAGCAAGTAGCTGGGATTACAGGTGCCCACCACAACACAGTACAAGTTTTTTAATTTATTATCATTATTATTTTCAGTAGACATGGGTTCTGGCTCTTGCTCAGGCTGGTCTCCAACTCCTGAGCTCAAGAAAATCCACCCATTTCAGCCTCCCAAAGTGCTGGGATTAAGGGCATGAGCCCGGCCACATTCACTCTCTTTATTGGCAAACAGAGGTTCCAGCATAGGCCTTTATGGTGTCACTATTGTCATATTTGTTAACGATGTAAGCAAAACTATCAGCTAGCCATTCATATCAGAACCACATTCATTCATCAAATACAGCCAAAGATTGACATTACTGTAGCATGAAGAATGGGGCAAACACCAACAGAGGCATTCTGTGATACCTTTCTATGCATTCATGGCCTGTATGATATTCAGAATTAACAGTGTGGTATATTTTAATGTTATTTGTAAAGTGGGCATTGTACGCTTTGATATTAGTAAAATTTATGATGAATGTATGCAGCTTTTTTTCCACCCAGGAGCCATTTGTAAAGCACTTATGAGTGCTTTGTAAAGCACAAATGCCAAGCGCTCCCTTTCTGAGTAGTGAAGTGCTTTGCTCATTAGAGCAGGTTGGTCTCTTGGTAGTCAAAAGCTAAGAGCTTTTTGTGATGTGTGGAGGTTTCCTCTCTTACATCATGGATTGAACTTCGTCCTCATGAGGCCTCCTTAGAAACTTTCTAGCCTAAGCGTGTTTTTGCACCCAACACCCCACTCAATTCTCTGCTTATCAAAAGTAAAACTTGATCGTGACTTCTTTGTATGTTATCCAACTCGAGGTCATGATATCCACACAGGTTACTGGAAATTTTTCTTCTGCACGATATTTTTTTCCTTGTGCATCATTTACTTATGTAATTACCCAATAATTTATACGTGTATGGATTCATAGATGTTTCATAGTTGAGGTTATAATCCAGTACTACTTTACTTATGTGCTAAATAATTCCAAGCTTGGATGTTGTCAGCTCTGTCAGTGACTTCCGTGTCCATGTAGCTTACCCCACCCTCATCAGAGGTTTGGGTTTTGGTTTTTTGAGCATTATTTTACTCTGTGGCACAAGATATTAAAGGCCCATTTTGTATATTACTTGACCCAATCCTAAAATTTGCTATTGTGTTTAGAAGCTCTAGTTTCCTTTATTGGAAAATGTTATTAAAAACCACAATTTTGTATTCTGCCTTAAATGTCTACATACAATAACTAAGAAAATGCCATGAAGGATACGTTGAATAGTTTGATGAGAATATTTCAGATTGTACATGAAACCAGCACATTGTACCCCTTGATTGCACTAATGCACAGCTATGATTTAACAATTAAAAAAACAACAACACAAAACAAAATTTTGGCTATAGGTATATTTGTTGTTTCTAGTATTGGTCCTTTCAAGACCCTTAGCTCATAGAGCATGGAAACATTATATTCACGAATGTATGCTTATAAACATTTCTGTGTGTAATCATCTGCATCTGTATTAAGGTAAACGACATTTCCTACTGATAACTCCAACCTTATCTCATTACTCCATGGATCACCCTAGCCTCTTCCCATTGTTCACCTGTAAAGCCCAATACTCTCTGCACCTGAGAAGGCTGACTCTCACTATCTACCAACTATTTATTAATCGTTCCATTCTAGTACATGGGAATATCAGTATCAAAAATCAATCCACTATGGGAAACAACTTTATCAGCTAGAGAAAAAACTTGATTCATTTCTAAAGTTACCTTGCTTGGAATCTCCCTTCCACTCCCTTCACTGTGGCTGCCTCGGGCACTTCAAATTCAACTAGATTGTTTAGCTACCTTCTTCATTCCAAACTGGGGTTCTCCAGAATTCTAAGGCATTATTTTTTAGGTTTCCATACATTAACATTCAATCTTCATGCCCTAAAATTCTAAGAATTTTGACAAATACATAATACAATGAAACATAATTTTTCCCCCAAACCGGTCCCAATGCTTCACATATTCAACACTTTCCCTCTTCCCACTGGCAATCATCCATCTGTTCATCATATTTAATTTTGGCACTCCCAGGATGTTATATAAATAACTTCAAACAGGATATGGTACTGTCAGAATGGCTTATTTTATTTAAAAATGTACTTTCAAGAATCTTCTATCTTCTTATGGCTCATTGGATCATTTATTTCTATCAGTGATCAATATTACATCGTACGACTATGACACAGATTATTTATTCATTCACTTACTTAAGTTCTTCTTGTTTGCTTTTGGGTTTTGGTAATTATGAATAAAACTGATACTTGCATTTGTATGCAGATTCCACATGGGGATGAGTTTTTAAATGATTGGACAAATACTTAGCTTTTGCAAATGATGGTTATGTATCTTGTTTCTGATATTTTTTACCAGGTTTAGCCTTTATAATTTATATCTTATATACTATAGACATCAATTTATGCATTTTGTCCGGTCCAATTCTTAAAATAATCACAGACAGTATTTCTATTTTTCAGAAGTGAATAGAAATTTGGTCTACCAAATCCAAAATTCATGTCCTTCCAAGGCAACCCTCTATGTGTTCACATCATCACCAGTTAGACAACATATGGTCAAGTAGAGGAGGTTGGTCAGCATGAATGAAATACTACAGTTTTGGGTGGTGCCTGTGACTCAAAGGAGTAGGGCACTGGCCTCATATGCCAGAAGTGATGGGTTCAAACCCAGCCCCAGTCAAAAATTGCCAAAAAAAAAGAAAGAAAGAAATACTACAGTTTTTTGTTTGTTTGTTTGTTCGTTTTTGTTGTTGTTGTTGTTTTTTCCATAAATGACAAATTCAATATCTGGCATACAATTACTACATAAAACTACATGCAAAGCTCAGGTCTTGATATTAAGTGTGAAACTCCAACCCATTTAGAGCATTTTATCTTGTTTTTGAGCAGGTTTAATGAATTTATAAAACATCCCTTTGTCTACATTCACAGGATTATCTTGATTTAACATTTTTCATTTCTGTGACATTAGAAATATACATTTGATCTCTGCTCCAGCCCTGATCCTGATACAGAGCTCCTATCACTTCTGTCATTTTCTGAGTAATGGGGAATTTGAGGAGCATCTTACATGGAGTTCTTAAATCTCTTGAAGTTTTGGGGTGATGGGAGCATCTTTTGTTCTAATGTGGTAACACTTGAGTAGCTGCTGAATGGGGGTGATCACAAGCAGAAAAGGCAAATTGTGGTCAAAAGCTTAGAACTTTCAGCCGCACTCCTAATCCTCCAGGCACAGCAGAGGACCTGGAGATTGAGTCATAACCATCATGAGTATGTGATGGAGCCCCCATAATGATCTCTGTACTGTGGGGTTCAGAGCGCTTCCAGGTGGGTGAACGTTCCCACACACCCAGCTCCCACAGGGACAAACTTTTGTGCTCCAGACCTTTGGAACTTACCTAGTAAACCTCTTTATCTAGCTGTTCATCAATATCCATGATAATATCCTTTATAATAAAGCAATAAATGTATGTAAAAGTTTCCCAGGGTTTTGTGAGTAATTGTAGTTTTGTTAAACCTGTGTAGAAGGTAGTAGGAACTCCCCATTTATAGCTGGGGTGTCAGAAGTACCGTGGAACTGGGGGCTTGTGATTTCTGTCCTAAATGTAGCATGGTAGTCTGCGGTCTGTGCCAACTCCACATAGTGTCAGAATTGAATTGCAGAACCCTAGAGAGCCAGCGAGGTGATGCCCACCTATCTGGGAGTGTTGTGAGTATAAAAAAATACAAAAATGTTTTTTTCCTTTAATTTTTGACTTACATCAAAAAATAAATAAATAGTCAAGTAAATCACAGAATCACTGCAGATCTTCACAGCGGTGTTGTAGCACGCCAAGCTTGGTAAAGCTGGTTAGATTACATTAAATAGATCTTTTCTAACAGTTTTGAAACTTTGTATCTATTTGTTATGTGGTTTTTCCCTTGTCCACAGAATTTTGAGTTTTGGTCATAACCAAAAGAGTTCGGTTAGAAAATCCAGGTACTTTTTATAATTATACTTAAATATACTTTTGAGGATATAAGAATATTTAAAATCTTGCCAGCAGCATTTGATTGGAGGAAGCTTCTCCCTTTTGGGGGTGCTTCTGCACGCAGACTATTTTTCTTCATATATTTTCCATATTCTTTCACTACTCCCTATTGATTTTCTACCTGAAATATTTACTTTCCCCAAATTTTCCACCTGGCTGTCTCTCACTCACCCCTGTGCTTTTGGCTCTTCCCCAGGGTACTTTCCTTGACACAGCCAGTCTACATCTCATCATGAACCAGCATTTTTTCTTTGGTGTTTGAACTTTTGTTTGTAAGAGGAATGTTTCTTTACTGTTTAAAATTCAAATTTCAGAAAGATACATCACAGATGTATATGTACAGACGTGTGTATATGACATGTGCATGCTATATATGTATCTTAATGTATCATATGCTACACATGCATATATGATACATCATATACATATAATGCTACAGATGTATCATAATATACATATGCTACATATACATATACATCATATACATTAATGTATTATATGCTACATTTACATATATGATACATCATATACCTATAATGCTACAGATGTATCATAATATACATATGTTACATATGTATATTAATCTACATATGTATCTGGTACGCACACTTTACAATGGTGTGTGTCTGTGTGTGTCTATAATGTTAGTTCTTGGAGTGCTCAAAATTCTCTGTAGAAAGATAACAGGCAGAAAAATATAAATTTTATATGTATAATTGAATGAATCAGAAGATTCTCAGTAACAGAGAGGGTTCAGACACGGCAAACAATATTCCCCACTCAATCATTTGCCTAGGTGCCTTTTTTAGCTGTCTAGTGGGCAGAAGAGCCAGGGTATTAGACAACACAGATGTTATAGAAAAGATAAGCCAATTTTTAGAAAGATTTGTGAAAAAGACTAGATGCTGATTACACACCCGTGCGCACACACACACACACACACACAGTGGAACCTCCATAGCCGGCCACTTCCCTACACTGACCACCTCCTCAAGTCGACCTAATTTTCACAGACTGGGCACGCACCCCTTGGATGTACCTATACAGCAGGCCTAGTTCCTATGTTGACTACCTGCATATGTTGACCAGTTGTTAAATATCTCATCCCCTTGTGAAGTGTAAAAAGAAGATTTGTGACAGCCTAGAACACTGTCCATGGAAGGCAGGCCAGCACCAGCAGGGAACTTACAGGGGGAGTCCCACAGGGAAGCAAGGGCCACAGAATTTACAAGGTTAAAAAATTGATGATTGGAATTAACAACTACGAAATTACTGATAGGAGTCATATGTAACTAATCCATAGTTTAATTTTAACTTTTTTTTTTTTTTTTTTCAGTTTTTGGCTGGGGCTGGGTTTGAACCTGCCACCTCCAGCATATGGGGCCAGCGCCCTACTCCTTTGAGCCACAGGCACCACCCCATAGTTTAAATGTTTTTATAAAATATATGCTGGTTCATTCTGTAATAGACATACTCTGATTTGACAATGTGAATGTTACTTTTTTTGCATTATTATTATTTTTATTGCTCAGTATTTCATTGTAGCAATCATCTGATTTCTTTTCTGAATGTATTTATCTTCATTTGTTCTTTACGGGATTTTTGTTTCTAATCCTTATTTTAAACATTGTTATTGTTATTAAATTTTAAGGCTTTTTAATTTTGTGAAAGCAAAAAGTGGAAACCAAATAAACACATGCATTAAAAAAAATGAATCACTGGCTCATTAACCAAGAATCTAACTATTATTCTTCACTGCCCTCCATAGCACCAATGACGGGTAAGATTCCCAAAGCGGGGACAACCTAAGACAGGATATGGAGAGGCTGCATGGTGGATTACATTCATAGTAC
>CAUYPK010008647.1:0-10045 GCA_963574355.1 Loris lydekkerianus | reverse complement strand
CAAAGTATCCCAGGAATGGAAGAAAAAGTATCCAATGTACTCAGCCCTACTATGAAGCTAAACTATAGCTTTCACATGAAGGCTATAACCCAACTATACCACAAGACTATGGGGAAAGGGCCAAGGAAGGGGAAGGGAGGGGGAAGGTTTTGGTGGAGGGAGGGTAATAGGTGGGGCCACATCTATGGTGCATGTTAGAATGGGTACAGGCGATTGCACTAATGTACACAGCTATGATTTAACAATAAAAAAATTAAAAAAAAATGTAAGAAATAAATTTAGAACATTTTATCTGACAGAAAACAACATCAAAGTAGTCTTCACTCTAACAATGCATTGTGTTTAAATAGCAGAAAAGTAACTTTAACAATATAGAAACTTTTATTCTAACAGCATAGTAAAAAGAAAAGTAACCTTTACTAAAATATCTAAGAGAATTACCAAAAAAAAACCAATATTAAAGTCACTTGTGCTCTGACAATACTTAACTATCTGGTATCACCACCAGTCTGCATCTTCCCTGTCCTGAGAGCAGTGCCAGGCTTCCCCCCACACTTGTGGCCTCGCTCATTACAAAAGTCAGCACAGCAGAAGTGCCAACAGTTGCCCCTAACCGCCTTGTTAGAAGGCAAGTAAGTGGCTGTTTTGACTTTATTTTTACTTTCTCTTTTCCTTAATAATCTCATCCTTTGTCAAGAAGTTTATCAAGAATTTCTCCAAAATTGTGTCTCTTATTGTTAGGAATTTAACAGACAAATTGGGAATTTTTATCCCAGCCATCAAGGAAATAACATTTTTCCAGATCCTCAGACAAGTGAAATATCTGGCCACGATTAAAAATAATATTGTAGAGCAATAATGATGAAGTGGAATGATGTCTGAGATTTCACTCTGAGTGGAAATGGCGCAAGACATTAAGTAGAAAATGCATGTTACAAAATAATTTGGCGGACACATTCCTGTTTAGTATGTTATGTAATGTGTGCATGGAAAAAGGCTAGAGGATGAGACTATGGTCTTCAGTCATGTTTAAGAGATGGAGCTTATCTTCATTAGACCGCACTGCATGTTGATAGGACCCAAAGTAGGGACTCACCCAAACAGAACCATCCTGCCCAGGAAGGAAAGAGTACACCAATCCTCACCCCATGAACTCTTATATTCTCACACCGCCTTAACCCACGTGCTGACTTCTTTTTCAAACTCAGCCTGCTCACACCCGAGTGAAGAAAGGCCACGTTGCCCTCCAAGATCCTGGACTCCTCTTCCTTCCAGTTATGTCTCAGAATAACCTCTCATTTTCAGTCCCGAACCTCTCACCTGTTGTCTGTAAAATAGGGAGGACATTGTGGCTGTTGCTGTTGTTTGTGTCCTTGCCATGCTTGTAGGGGTGGTCCAGAAGCTATTACCTAAATTGGTTATGTGGATTTTCCTCTGAATTCATCAGCTGTGTTTGTATAGTAAAATGACAGCCTTATGTAGTAACTGACAAAAGCAAATGCAGTGCAAAATGCAAGAAAATGCATGCAGGTAAATAAGCAATGGGCTGAGAGAGAAGCTGGGCCTTGGTGGGCTTGATCAAAGAAAGTCTCTTTGAGTGTGCCTTGTGTCACCTTTGGAGATTAGGGGACAGGGAAGCAGCACAGGGCAGTGTTAGTGAATCCTGGAGTGTGCCTGGAAGTGATAGAGGGTTCCCACATTCAGGGCTAGGAAGGGGATCCCAGTGTCCTAAGTTTTGGCAATTTCAAGTAAGTTGGGCTGGACCTCTTCTGAAGGGATCAATCTGCCATTTTGTCCCAAGCTGAAGGGATGGCATTCACTCATTGTTAATTTACTCATTAACAGTAAAAAGATGTACTACATTTTTTCTGTACCAAATCCTGGCCAAATGTAATTTCAACATGTTGTACTTCTAGACAGAAGACCCACGTGGAGACTTCCCACCTGGGTCTTTCCCTCTGCCAGAAGCTCTGGTACTTTTTATTCCTTCTGTATTCCTTTCTGTCTAATAAATCCTATCTTGCCATTGATGTGTGGTCCATGGGTTCATTCTTTGCATCCCTGAGACCAAGGACCTACTGCAGAAAACAATTCTGCCAACAGGAGACATGAAAGGAGGACATTTTCCTCTAGGGAATGAGACTCCCACTTGCCTGAACTCTGGGATTGGGTCTAAGAACCATCATGGAACAAAGCCTTTCCTGAACCTCCAGGCTCACTGGCTGACCTAGACCTGTATTTCCTCTTTCCTTTACTTACATGTTTCCTACATCTTCCATGTCCTTCCATGGACTGGCAGCCCCAACTGTCCATCTCAAGTGCCTTGAAGTATGTTTATTGGATGTGGCACAGCCTTTGGCAGAATTACACTAACCTCGAGGAATTGTTTGTATGCCTGATGTTGAGGGAAAAGCTGGCAATGCGTAATGACTGATAACATTGGATGCTATTTATCATTGGCTACAAGAATACTACATTGCATTTGCATATCCACTTAAAACTTTACTCAGGAATCCTGAGGGCAGAAGACACACACAGTTCCAGGAGTGTGAGACAGAGCTACAGAGCACGGAATCTCAGGCCAGGTAAGTGGCCTTTCACCCTGGCTATGGAGGGTAACTTACATGGGCGGGAAAGGAGAGCACTGCCTTGCCTTTCTTCCCCACTAGAAGTATGTTCCTCTATGGATTTCCTGAATTTCTAACTATTATTTCTGAGACTTTCCTAGAGCACTGTAGGGGCAACAAGAAACTTACCCTTTCCCCCCACAAGTTCACTGCAAGATCAACTCACAAGGCAGATTAATAAGAGAACTATCTCTTTACAAACACTATGGAAATGGGGTGAATCACAAGAGTGATTACCCAAAATCTCAGTAATCATAAGATACTTTTATACTGCTTTTTGGAAGGGGGTGGGAATGTGTGTAGGTGCAACAGGTGGTTGCTAGGGAGGATGAATAGATGGGTAAATGGATAGACTTGTAAATTAACTTGAGAGACAGGTATTTTGTTTTAACTGATTTGAACCAAATATGCTGGTATTCCTGATCTTTCCTGCAACAGATTGAGATAACAGGGGTAGAAAAGGAAGTCAGTTGCAACCCTCTTTGAATTTTTGTTCAGGTTAGTTTGGTTTCATGTGGATAGAGGGGAAGCCCATACCAATGCTTTCTGATCTCCAGTGGCCTTTTATTCCAAGTATTCTTTATACCAAGTGGTCGTATTTGGAGCTGAAATTTCCTTAGTTCCTTCACCACCTTGCCTTCAGCCCCAACAGTAGCTTGCTGGGTTCTAGAAGACCTCCACCAACAAGCAGGGGATGGCTAGAGGGCCAAGCAGACACTGGCTTAGGAAACCTGCTGACCCTGAGAATGCTGGTACCTTCTCAGAAGGTTAACAAGACTGATTTCAGAGTCTAGAAAGTTCTGGTCTTGGAACATTCTGAGCATTCTTAGGTAGAAAGGGATTAATTTCAGATGGCCAGATGCACTGTTTCCTCAGAGGGTCCCGTGAAAGCCACATGTATTTGTGCTAATATAGGTGGCAAATTCCATAAGCAGCTCATAGGGATCTACCAAGACCCTGGGGTCTGTGGGAATCATTCCATCTTCCAGCAGCACCACATTGTCTTCACATCTTTAAGTACCCACATTTCTGCCAGACATCTGTTGTTCTGATGTGCTGGCTGCCAGATTCTCCATCTTCCTTGATTTCAATTTTTTTTTTTTCTTAGACAGGATCTATCTTTGTTGTCCAGGCTGAAGTGCAGTGGCATCATCATAGCTCACTATACTCTCAGACTCCTGGTCTCAAGTGATCCATCTGCCTCAGTCTCCTGAGTACCTAAGACTATAGGTACAGGCCACCAGATCATGTCTGGCTAATTTTTTTTTTTTTTTAATTTCAGGTTAATTTAAGGGTACAAAGAAATCAGTTATAATGTTTGCATTTGTTACCTAGAGTCCCTCTTATAACTGTGTCCTGCTCCCAAGAGGTGTGCCATATACCCTAATATGTGCCCATTAAGTGGGAGCACACCAACTTCCCTCCCTCCCCCCTTTTCTTCCCTTCCTCATGCTCTCTTCCCCCACCTTGAATTGATCTGAGTTTTTCTCTTATGTAGGCATGATTGTCTACAGGGCTGCATATTAGTATTGAATACATTGGATACTTGCTTCTCCATTCTTGTGATATTTTACTAAGAATAATGTGTTTCAATTCCATCCAGGTTAATACAAAAGATGTATAGTCTCCATCTTTTTAAATGGCTGAATAGTACTCCATAGTATACATATACCACAGCTTCCTAATTTATTCCTGGGTTGGTGGCATTTAGGTTGTTCCTACATTTTGGCAATTGTAAATTGAGCTTCAATAAACAATCTAGTTTAAATGTCTTTATGATAAAATGATACAATAATTTTTTTCTTGGTAGATGCCTGCTAGTGGGATTGTGGGGTCAAATGGGAGATTTAATTTGAGTTCGTTGAGGATTCTCCATACTTCTTTCTAAAGAGATTGCATTAGTTTGCAGTCCCACCAACAGTGTAAAAGGGTTCCCTTCTTTCCACATCCAAGCCAGCATCTGCAGCTTTGAGACTTTGTGATGTAGGCCAATCTCACTGGTGTTAGGTTATCTCTTAGGGTGGTTTTGATTTGCATTTTTCTGATGATCAGAGACAATGAGCATTTTTTCATGTTTATTAGCTATTTCTCTGTCTTCCTCAGAGAAGGTTCTGTTCATATTTCTTGTTCAGTGGTAGATGGAATTGTTTGCTCTTTTTTTGTTGATTAATTTGAGTACTCTGTAGATTCTAGTTATCAAATCTTTGTCGGATTCATACACTGCAAATATCTTTCCCCATTCTTAAGGTTGTGTTTTTGCTTTACTTATTGTGTCCTTCCCTTAGAAGAAACTGTTCAGCTTAAGTAAGTCCCATTTGTTTATTTTTGTTGTTGTTGTGATTGCTACTGAAGTCTTCTTCATAAAAATTTTCCCCAGGCAGACATCATAAGGAGTTTTTCTCACATTTTATTCTAAGATTTTCATCATTTTATTTCTTAGATTTAAATCTTTTATCCATCTGGAGTCAATTTTTGTTCACGATGAAAGGTGTGGGTATGGTTTCAGTTTTTTTCAGTCGTTTACATGTGGTTATTCAAATCTCCCATGACCATTTGCTGAATAGGGATTTTTTCCCAGTGTATGCTTTTGCTTGGTTTATCAAAGATCAAATGGCTATGAGAGACTAGTTTCATCTCTTGGTTTTCTATTCTGTTCTATAGATCTATGTCTGTTTTTGTGCCAATATCATGGTGTTTTGATCACTGTGGACTTGTAATATAACCTGAAGTCTGGTAGAGTGATGTATACAGCTTTGTTTTTATTACTAAGAATAGTCTTGGCTATATGGGTTTTTTTTTCTGGTTCCATATGAAGTGAAGTACTATTTTTTCCATTTCTTCAAGGTATAATGTTCATATTTTAATGGGGATTGCATTGAAACTGTAGATTGCTTTGAGTAGAATAGATATTTTAACAATGTTGAGTCTTTCCAGACAAAAGCCTGGTGTGTTCTTCCATTTGTTAATGTCTTCTGCTATTTCTTTTCTTAGGATTCCATAGTTCTCTTTGTAGAGATACTTCACCTCTTATGTTTGGTATATTCATAAGTAGTTCATTTTCTTTGAAGGTATCATGAAGGAAATTGTATCCTCGATTTGCTTGTCAACTTGGCTGTTATTGGTATATACAGAACACTGATTTGTGGACATTGATTTTATATCATGAGATGCTATTGTATTTCTTGAGCACTTCTAGGAGTCTTGTGGTTGAGGCACCAGCAAAGAGCAAGAGTTTGACCTCCTCTGCCCCCCATTTGGATGCCCTTTATGTCTTTCTCTGGCCTGATTGCATTGGCCAGAACTTCCAGAATTATGTTGAATGGCAGTGGCAATAATGGACATCCTCATTTGGTCCCAATTCTAAGTGGAAAAGCTTTCAGTTTTACTCTATTCACTATGATATTAGCTGTGGATTAGTCATAGATGGCCTCAATCAGCTTAAGAAATGTGTCACCTATGCCTATTTTCTTAAGTGTTCAGTTAGAAAAGGATGCTGAATTTTATCAAATGCTTTTTCTGCATCTATTGAGAGGATCATAGTCATTATTTTTGCTTCTATTGATATGGTGAATTACATTTGTAGGGGTCATGGAGAAACTTGCCCTTTTCTTTTAGGTTGGTTCACTGAAAAGGTCAACTCACAGTTATGGGAGATTAATAAGAGAAATGTTTATTTCCAAAAACCATGCACACGAGGGGAATCACAAGAATGATTACCCTAAGTCTTATTGATAGTCAGATACCTTTATAGATGGCTTTTGGAAGGGAGGGGGAGAATGTGGAAAGTATAGGTGTAGTAAGTGGTTGCTGGGGGGATGGGTAGATGCAGGGAAACAGATTGACTTGTAAATTAACCTGAGAGACAGGTATTGTGCTTCAGATGACCTTGGAGCCAGGTGTATTAGCATGTGATAAGGAGGCCAGCAGCCTTTTCTGATTCTAAATCAGCTTACTCAGATTTTATAGAGAGGCCAGGGCTTTCTGATTTAAAAAGGCCTTTAATTTAAAATATTCTTTATACAAAGGAATCATATTTTGGGGTGAAATTTCCTTAGCTCCATCACATTTATGTGATGTGCATATGTTTAACCAGCTTGAATCTCTGGGATAAAGCTTACTTGATCATGATGTGTTAAGGTGAAAGGGAAGCAAGCTTAAATCTATTTTGATATAATTCTTTTCCCTGAGAATCAGTGGGAAGGCAAAGTGGGCCTGATTCTATTCTGTTGTTTTGTTACATTTTATTGCATTTAAAAACAAACAAACAAACAAACAAAAAAACTGGTTCCATTTGCCTTTCAACCCATTGCATGGTATTTTAAGTGTACCTGGTTAGAACTGCTAGAATTATTAGTATTGTGTAGAAAGTCACTATTTTTGTGATAACAATCCTTGTGATTATGTTAAGGTGGTCTTCATGCCATCTGTATATGATATAGAAATGTTAACAGAGTAAATTTGTCTCCATTTTACTGTTTACTCCTTTTCTGTTATATTCAAAACTGGTTCCTTTTATTTGCCCTCCCATTGTATAACCTTGAATGCATTCAACTTAAATTGTTAGTGATGTAAGTTACTGACTGCACTTGTGATTATATCCTTGGTGATTATCGCTTTTTGTGATCATGCTCACCCCACCTGTGAGGCCCCTCTCTACACTACCTTAGGACATTGTAGAATGTACTTCTTTATAAAAAGTATTACTAAGTGCTCTTATGATTATAGCATTTTAAACCAAGTAAGCTGCCTCACTCCCCTGATTTTCCCTGACTGCTGTGATCTTTGTTTCTGTGATTATGTTTACTTGCCCCCAGAAGAATTTTCCCTTAGAAAAGTCAGAGCCTCAGACAACTTGGGGCTTTACTCAGAAACCCCATGTTGGGACACTGAGGCAGTTGCCAGTAGGCTCTTCAATAAAAGGATTCATCTTTAATTTGACTTGTCTGGTGCTGTGGTCTTTGGGGGGGACTTCTGGGCATAACAGATGTGTAACTTTTATAATACGTAGGTGCAATCTATTGGCCAATACTTTATTAAATATTTTTGCATCAGTATGCTTTAGTAAAATTGGTCAGCAGTTCTCCTTTGTAGGTGGGTCCTCTCCTGGTTTTGGAATCAGGGTGATGTTTGCTTTATAGAATGTGCTGGGAAAAAGGCCTTTCTTCTCAGGGTTTTGGAATAGGTTCATCAGTATAGGCACAAGCTCATCTTTGAAGGTTTGAGAGAGTTCTGGTGTAAAGTCATCTGGTCCAGTGGGTCTGACTGGCTGCGGGGTCAGTGCAGTCAGTAAATGGTGTTGGTGGCGGGAAGGCTGAGTTCGTCATGCTCTGAGACTTCAGGATGATGAGTAGTGACTTCCATAGGACCGAGTCGGGGACTGAAGTAAACATCTAGGAGCAGAATTGCTGGGTCATATAGTAGCAACGTGGTTGGAACTGAAGATCAGTATCCTACATGAAGTATCTCAAGAACATAAAAACACCACATGTAGCGACAACCGGACCTCCATAAGAGCTGCTCACAATCAGTGATCAGTGCCTGGACCTTCGTAAGAGCTGCGCCATGATCAGCGATATGCCCCTGCCCAGACCCTGGTAAGAGCTGCACCTGCTGGGCCTCCACACGCCCTGACCAGGAACTCTGGGAGCCACGCAACCCTGTGTCCTCCCTCCTGTACCCTACCTGCCTCCACACCAGCCTGCTTGTCTGGCCAGGGACTCTGATAGCTGTGTGCTCTCCAGAGCCCCCTTGCCTCTGTGCAGAGCCCTTCTCCTGGCCAGAGATAGCTGGAGTCTTGGGCTTTCTAAGCCAAAGTCACTGGGCACCAGGCACTCCAAGAACCATGTGCACCTCCCCCCCCACCGTGTTGCTGGATCTGTGCGTGTCACACTCTGGAGCTGCCCCCACAACCAGAACTCCCTGGCTGGGGCAGCCCCAGAGGTGCTACACAGGGTCACTCTCTACAAAGATCCAGCAACAATAGAGTGGTGATCCAACTGGGGTCTAATCTTGGAGAGGCACCTCCCCAACTCTGAGGACAGCTAGAGGCAACGGTGAGAAAACAATCATGCGGCAAAATCAACAGATAAGTTCAAGCAATATGAATAATTAGAGTAGATCAACTCCCCCAAGGATCAATGGGACAGACACAGCACAAGATCCCATGCACAAATAGCTGACATATCAGAAATCGAATTCAGAATCTGCATAGCAAATAAGATCAAATTAGAATTCCAAGCAGTAACCCAAAGGATTTCTCAAGAATTCAATGAATTCAAAGACCAAATAACCAAAGATTTTGACACATTGAGACAAGAAGTTGCATCCCTCAAAGATCTGAGAAACACAGTTGAATCCCTCAATAACAGAATGGAACAAGCAGAAGAAAGGTGTGACATTGAAGGCAAAGCTTTCAAATGCTCCCAAACTCTCAAAGAGGAAGAAAAATAGAGGGCAAAAACAGGTCACTCTCTCAGAGAGCTTTGGGATAATTAGAAGAAAACCAATATTCATCTTATAGGGATCCCCGAAAGCAATGAAGTGACTTCACAAAGCACAGAGTCTCTTATCCATGAGATTATGAAGGAGAACTTTCCAGACATGTCAAGAGATTCTGAAATTCAGAAAGCAGACAGTTTCAGAACTCCAGCATGACTCAACCCAAATAAGACATCCCCCAGAAACATCATAATCAATTTCACTAAAGTTAATTTGAACAAGAAAATTCTGAAAGCAGCCAGATGAAAGAAAACCATCACCTACAAGGAAAAAAATATTAGAATAACTGCAGATCTTTCTGCTGAAACCTTTCAAGCTAGAAGAGGATGGTCATCGACTTTTAATCTTCTAAAACAAAATAACTTTCAACCCAGCTAAACTGAGTTTCATTTATGATGGCAAAATTAAATACTTTAACGACATTCACATGTTGAAGAAATTTGCCATAACTAAACCAGCTCTCCAGGATATTCTCAGACCTATCCTCCATAAAGACCAGTGTAATCCTCCACCACAAAAGTAAACCCACTCAGAAAATTTTGATCAAATTCCAACTTCCACAGTCATAAAAGGATTAAAAATGTCCACCGGACCCTTGAAAGGCTTATCAATAGTCTCAATTAATGTGAATGGTTTAAATTGTCCTCTAAAGAGGCATAGGTTGGCTGACTGGATACAAAACCCAATATCTTCTGCATACAAGAATCTTACCTTACATGAAAAGACAAATATAGACTCAAGATGAAGGGATGGTCATCCATACTCCAGGCAAATGGAAAGCAGAAAAAACAGGTGTTGCAATCCTATTTGCAGGTGCAATAGGCTTTAAATCAACCAAAATAAGTAAAGATAAGGATGGACACTTCATATTTGTTAAAGGCAATACTCAATATGATGAGATTTCAATTATTAATATTTAT
>CAUYPK010008646.1:0-45510 GCA_963574355.1 Loris lydekkerianus | reverse complement strand
GGGAGGGTAATGGGTCGGGCCACATCTATGGTGCATATTTTTATCTATAATAAAAAAAATAAATAAATAAATAAAGAAGTTTGTTTCCAACAATGGCAAGTTTGCTTTGACTAATAATAGAAAAGCAAAGTGCTTGTATTGATACGTGTAGACAAAAGGTACGTAGATAGCTCATCAAGTGTTCCTATCTTTATTTATCTTAAATGCCTTGACACAGGGATAGACAGAAAAGAAGTTATTTGGCAGAAGTTTGGGGTTGTCTTCAGATTTTTCATCCTTTCTTACTTTAAATTTTATATGAAATACTTGGAGGACAAACAGGATTGCCTGGAATAGCCCTTCTGATCTGAGAGACCATTATTTCTGGAATAATGTTTCAGAAATTCTGGAAACAAAGGATGGGATAAACACATGATTTACACTGTCAAAATAGGGAGAAAGTAATTTGTAAATTGTTTGGAACCATCAACGAGTTTATAAGAAAAATTCATAAATGTTTATGTATCTAAGTTAGCCAAAAAATTATATTTAAGGGCTTCTGGCAGGGCACAATGAATGGGGTAAATATTTTTATGCTTTAATCACTTGAGTACTCACTGTGAGAGAGAAAACATACACACTGTGTTTAGTTTTTCTTTTTCCTGTATATATTCTCAAACGGAGAGCTTATGGTACTCTTAATTTTTGCAACACAACATCAACATTTTTCAGGTCTAATATTTGAGATAAATTATTGATATCAGGAATGGATTTAGCATAACACCCATTTTTTTCTATTTAGTAATATAATTGCCAACCTCTAATCTTTGATAATACAACAAATATTAGAAGAGTCCTAGACTCAATGAAAATAATTTTGAAAAATTAGTAAAGTCTTCTGCAAAAGAAAAGAAAAATTTGCTTGAGAAGAGTAAAGAAGGAAGAAAAGAGGTGTTAGAAAGATTGTTAAAAAAGATATGGTGGGCAGGTGTGGATGGCAGCCTGTGGTAAGGCAGGAGCAAGGGACAAAACTGTTACCAACATAGAACAAACACTCAGGAAATCCATCTGTCTTATAACTTCTGGAGTTTCCAGGGGTAGTCATTTGGCCACTGGCATTCCTACACTTTCTCCTTTGGGGAATCTCACTTGTTTTAGCATTCTGATCACCATAGCTACATGAATCATGACTCTTTAAGAATTTCAATGGTTTTCTTTCCTCAACTGCATCAAGTCAGTTCTCCAGGCATGGGGTTCTCCGGTGCTTTAATCCGCACACCTATTCTATTTACCCCTGCAATTTGTCACTCGAGGCCCTGTTGGATCTCACAATACATACCATCTAGTCTCTATCAAGTTTTTTTCCTTAGGATGTCTTTCTAGAATGGAATAATGATAGTAAACATACAATAAAAAGTTGACATTGCACGCTTCCTGCCTGAATTTCAAGTGAGGTGCCAATTCCCTTCTTATCAAGTACTAAAGTGGGTGTGAGATGATTTACCATATTCAGACTTTAAAAAGGAAATTTTTAAACAAACTGTTTCAAAGTCACCTATGTCAACTTCATGCTTGACAACCTAAAGACAGTAGTGGCTGCAGGATAGTGATGGCTAAGTTGAGATGAATCTGTGCTCCCACAGGTTTTAGTGGGTAGTGATACATGATATTTACCAGAGACCAGCTGTGGACCCTGTGAGGGAGTGAGCTGGTAGGTGCTTATCTCTGATTCTGCCTGCAGAATGGAGGGGGGGGGGGAGGGGACAGAATATGGAGGTACACTCTGGATGCCCAGAGCCTGAGGAAAAAGTTAAAGGTCACCAACTGAACAGATGCAACCCAGTTCAAGTGACCATCAGGAGAGAATCTCCCTACTACCATCATGGAAATTTTCAGAAAAAGGTCTGGAAAGCACTCATAAGGGAGGCCCATTATTACATTTGGTAGGTCTAAAGAATGGAAAACCAGGCTATGATGGCACTAGTTCAAGGAGGAGCTTCATCAGAAGAAGAAGGAGGGAGGAAGGGACCATGCTTCCTCTCCCCTTTCCCCCTGCACCCTTCCAGGTGAAGCAGACCTGAGCCAGGGAACAGCTGATGCCAAAGTCAGAGTTCAAATGAGTATCAGGGACTGACATTCTAATTTCTGAGTTGAGACTATGTTTGTTACTTAAGATCTATTACATAAGTGTAAGAGAAAAATCATAGACCTGTCAGAGTTTCTATCCAGAGGCAGGGAAGTATTTCCCCACTATGTGTATTTTCAAAGATTGATGAGAGAGAGACAAATATAAAGTTGTCTTTTGATTACACCATAAGTCATGTTTGTTCATCAAATTGGTTACAGTAATGACGACTTACTGAGTATTCATGTGCTAGGAATACTGCCAGATGTTAAAAGTATATTTTATGCTGTCTATTCCTCACAAAATACTGCTAAATCTGTTCTTCAATGGAAAGCCCCAAGAGGTTAAATGATTTGTCTTAAGTCACACAGTTGTGAGTCTCAGAGCCAAGGTCAGGCATAAGGCTGCCTGACAAAGTGTTGTAGAGTTTACCACTGCATTAGGCTGCTTCTCTTGCATTGATTGGGCTAACTTAGAGTGATTTTTCAATGCTCTGTCAGGGCACATCTTCTCCGAAAACCCTCCCATAACCTAAGGGACTCTGCTCCCATAACAACCAGCATGTACTTCTACCATGGTACTTGATCACAATGCTGTAATATTATTCATCCACTGACCTGGCTCTTCCACATGACTAAGTTCTGTAGGGTGGCTACTCTGCTGTATTCATTCCAGTTTTACCAGTATTTAGCATTTAGCGTCCCTGTTAATAAATCCATGGAGTGAAAGATAACTAAGGAGAAAAAGCAAACCAACATTTGTCAGGGTAAGTATTCATGTAGGCCTCACTGCACTAAAAAACACTGTGATTAAGCCCATAGCCTTTAGAGTCTTGCTCCTTGGTTTTAAATCCCATTCTGCCACATTCTAGTTGTATGACTTCGGGTAAGTTACTTAACACCTCTGTACCTTGGTTTTGTCATTAGACAAATATGGATGCTTAAACCTATTTCATGAGTTGATGTGAGGATTATATTATTATAACTAGCAGGTAATATAAATAAGTTGTTTAGAATATTGCCTGACTCCTAATAAGTGCCCAATAAATGTTAGCTATTGTTATTATTTGGATAATTATTGGATGAATTTTGACCAAACTGCAAGCTAAACAGGACTAAACTGGAAGAGTGTGTTTCAAATGTTTGTTGATCTGTTAAATGATGGGTCTGCTAGAGATTTCATCCAGAGGCACGGAGGATTTTCACACCGTTAGGGTTTACTGATGCTCTTCATAGCATCATGCTGCACTTCTAAGAATCTCGACAACCACAGACAAAAGAGAAGGAGCGAGAGAAGGAAGCAGAGCCATCCCATGAAAAATGTTAAAATTGCTAATAATTTCTCACTTGCCTCTTTTTTTGAGCAACTATTTTTGTCAAAAACTCAAGGTTCCCAGTCCAGTGTTAAATCACCCAAGTTCTGGAAGAGATCCAGGAAAGTTTGAATTTTGCTGGGTATGCCCAGCATGATGGATACACATATGAGCCCTGGATTAGGGGCAGGTCTTTGGGCACCCCATCTGACACTGACACTGTCTCTAATATTCAGTTGGCATGTTCCATCACTCTGTAAAACTCTATCTGGCCCCAATTTGTGCCTCTGAAAAAACTTCTAAACTCATTTTTATTCCCTATTCCCCAGATCAGTTTAGTACTACTTTCCGATTAGTAACATAATTACAAATTCTTCTGCTTTAGAACATTCATTTTTTACCAGTTGCCTTCAGAACAGGCCTGAAATTCTTCAGTCTGACAGTTTTCTCTAACCAACACCTATCTTGACTTACTCTAGTTAGTTTTTTTTTTTATGATTTTTTTTTTTTTTTTAATTTTCAGATTAAAATAAGGGTACATATGATTAGGTTACATTATTTGCATTTGTTAAATGAAGTCCAGGTTATAGTTGAGCCCTTTGGCTCCAATCAAAAACAATTTTACTCCTTTTCAAACTTGCCTTATGCTGGCTCACACACAACTTTTGCTCCCATGGTTCTCCCCTGTGGGACTGCTCTCCAGACTCTGCCAATGCAAAGCTCAGTGAGATTCTCTCCCTTCTCTATGGCTTCCTAGATTACCCATCCAGCATGAAGGTGTCTTTTTTGTTCATAAGTGTTTTTTCAATCAATGATCATGTATTACTGCTCATGTCTCAGGCACTGTATTAGGTGCTGGAAATACAGTGGTGGATGAATGAAACAAAAATACATGACTCACAAAGGAGGTAAGTAAACGAAATAAATAAGTAAAATGCACAGTCTTTACTAAATATGGGGTTAAATGTCATGGGGATAAAATAAAACAGGGAAAGAGGGATAGGAAATTTTGGGGAGGCTACAACAATGGCAGTGTCTCACCCATATCTCCTTGATATTAAATATTCTTGGACATGTGGAAGACCTTCTGTTGTAAGCATCTCTGATTCTCTGTCTAAAGTCTTGCTCTGGTGTCTGATGCCTGCTCTGCCCACCCATGTGGCAGGCAATAAGTGCCTCACTTGGGAATAAACACTCCCCAGAGCATCCCTCAACCAATGTCCAGCAGAAATTAGTGAATAGGTACCCTTCCCATGGGACAACTCTGAGGTGTGTTCTCCACAGTCTCCCAGAACTCCCTGTGGGATATGAACCCCACTTGGCCGCCCCAGAGGTAACAGGTTCATTCATGTACCCTCTACTATCTTCCCTTCCTTCTCTGTCTCATTTCCCCATTCCTTTACTATGTTCCAATGGATCATCTCTCAAGTAAATGTCCTTTAAAACCCTTTTATTTGGATCTGCTTCTGGGGGAACCCAGGCTAAGAGAGATTGAGGTAGTCAAGAAGTTTTTTACAGTAAAGACTCTAATGAGGTAAAGGAGCAATGGTGAAGTTATTTGGGGGAACAGCATTAAAGGCAAATAAAACAAGAAGAGTAAAGGGCCTGAAACAGTTGTGTTCCTTGCTTGATCAAGGAACAGTGAGGTGGCCAGAAGATAGAAACAGATGAAGCAAGAGAGAATGAGGGACTAGCTCATGTAGGACCTTATAGGTTATGATAAAAATGGAGTGTTTTGAGTATAAAGGTGACATCTGTCTGATATTTTTAAGGGATCACTCTGGCTGCTTGGAAGAGGGATGGGTCACAAGGCAGTTGTAAGAGTTTAGGTGGTTGCTGATTGTGTTCTTGAGCCAGAGAGGAAGTAATGGAGGAGGGAGACATGGTCTAATTCTGAATAATTTTTGAAGACAGAACTAATGGAATTTGCTGATAGATCTGATATGGGATTTAAGAGAATGAGAAAAGTTAAGAACTTTGGGGGATTTTTGCACAAGCAACTAGAAGATGGAGCTGCTGTTCTCTGAGATGAAATACATTATAAGGAAGGCAAATTTGAAAAGGAAAATTAGGAGTTCAGTTTTGATCATGTAAATGTGAGATGCCTTGTAGACAACCAAATAGAGATTTGAGTGGGGACCTGGAAAAGCAGAACTTTAGGAAAAAATGTCTAGGCTGGAGATAAAGATTTGCCAGTTATCATCATGTACCTGACACTTAAAGCCATGAAAACAAATCAGATCACCAGCAGAATAACTATGGATAGACAAAAGAGAGAAGAGGGTCACTGTCTGAGGCCTGAACTACTTTAGTGTTTAGGGGTATGGATCAACCAGCAAAGGAAGTGGCCAGAGTGGTAGGGGGAAAACCAGTAGTGAGTGGAATCCTGGAGAAGAAGAGGAAGTATTTTTATCAATGCTGCTGACAGGTCAGGAAAGTGAGTGCCTCCTTCTGCTAATGTCTAAAGCAATTAATTGCTGCATAACTAATTAGCATAACTAAACATGACTGCCTTCTGTCACCATTCCTTCTGGCGTTGCTTTGAAATATATCTTTGATTGTTATTTGTGGTTTTATATGTTATGAGCCATTTTTTTAACCAGAACATAAACTCTTTTAGGACAAGACTATGACATAAATTGCCTTGATACCCAGGCAGAACTCAGCAGCAAGCATTGCATGTAATAGGTACTTGGTAAACATTTAATCTTTTAATTTGCATATTCAGCTAAAATATCACAGTCTCCATGAAATAGTGCCCAATTAATCTGTCTAGAAGTGATCTGTCCTTTCTCTGAACTCCAATTGCACTTATTGTCTGTGCTTATCAATTATTGCTTTGCATTACAAGTTATCTTCTGAGAGCTATAAGAGGCTTATAACTTCTCACTAAAGATTCTTAGTTTTCTGATGGCAAGAAATATGTTTCACTGTCTTTATATGCTCTGGAAGAACTAAAATTAATTAATTAATTAACTCTTATAATCATCGACCTTGTCTATGTCTACAGTACCTTAAATACATGCATATTCGTAGAATACTTGTCTCCCCAGTAAGTGCTTCCTTTCTACCCAGTGTTGTTCTTTGGAGTCTGGGATTTATGGCTCTGTGCTGTTATGCTTGGCTATGTTAATCTACACCCGAGTAAAGCTGCCTTCACATCGTTGGCATTTCATTAGAGAGGTTTATGGCATCATTATAATAATCATAGCCAGTGAAATTTTGTTGCTTATTCTTCACAAGTAAGAGCAAATTAAAATAGTAGTTTATGCATCCCAGTCCTGAGAAGCTTGGTGGTGAGTGCAAGATCATCTTACCCAGGCTGAAGGGGTGACTTTCCTGGATAGTAAAACAGATCTGCTTTTCACATCTCTGTTTTTCAATTCTGGGTATCCCAACCTCTGCACTGAACTGGAAAATGCATTCATTTATCTGCTTACTTGGCCCAGTGGGTTCTAATCTAGACTGTAGATTGTAAAAAAATAGGGAAAACTGAAGCTGCCCTAAAATGGAGCTTAGGAGGTGCTTATAAATATAACAATCAGAAGGAGAGTTTCCATCATAAAACTATAGTACAAGGATAAAAATAAAATGCTTTGGTGTTTTTCCCCTCTCTGGAACTAAGGCTTTCTGAACTAGCAAAGAGAAGAGATTTTCTTCCTATAAAAAGAATATCGATGTATTGCTTTCATACCCAACTAAATCTGAATCCAATCTGACAGCAAACTGTGTGTCTTCCAGGATGAGAAACAGAAATGTCCCTCCAGGGGAAATGGGAGAGCAAGTGAAGTGCCATGGCACAGTGTCTGTCAGGTTTTAAGGAAGGGGTCGGGGCTGGATCCATCTTGTATACTAACCCAGTCACTTTGTGGTTGGCAGCACCACATGATTTTTATTCTAAAATACAATATTTCACAACTATAACCTTCTCTAACACATAGGAACTGCCCTTATTAACAAACTTTTGGAAAAGTAAAGAAAGCTTTATTAAGGTTTTTTCCCCTGACTTTTCTAATGTGACTTCAAGTATCTGATCTTATCATGTAGGGTCAATGAGCCAGACTATGTAATACATGTTGGGATTCCACACAGAGGGTGAAAATTAAGCTTTCAATTAAACAAAAAATGATATAACCTGGTTACATAGATCACAGGATTCTTTATTGTGATGTGATCTTACATCACATGAAGAGTCGCTGGTTGATCAAATGAAACAAGAGGGAACAGATCCACAGTGCCTGTTAAGCAAAACCAGACTGATATTTCTGAAAATAGCAAAAATCTTTTGGTGAAAGCTAGAGAAGACAATTTTGACAAGAGTCCTTCCAGGACACTTAAAAAAAAATTGTGACCAAAGATATTTGCTCACATACAGTTTCTTCTATTATGTAGGCAAAATTTTAGCAAATATCTTTGAGAAGCCTAATTTATCTATGTATTTTAATGATTACTAGATTAAATAATTTTATCTTGGTCTTTTAATCTTATATTTCAGTGAGCTATCATGACTGTAATTTTTTCATTTGCTTATAAAAAGTATCAAAATGTCATTATATTTTATTTTGTCAATTTCCATTAAGGACAAGTTGGAGTCTGGAGAACTGGGCTTGGGGAGGAGCGTGTTGAGGAACTTCAGTAAAGCTGAGAGCCAAGCAAGCAGTCAGGCTGTGGCATAGCTGCCATGCTGTCATTCCACATCAAGACAGCCTGGACCTGGATACAGAGGTATAACCTGACTCACTTTGAAGAGTCATGACAGCAACTAAGAATGCCCTACCAGCTGGAGAAGTCTTGGGGGAGGGCAGGATGTGGAACTCTGGGATATTACAATATGCTGAAACATCATATGTACTCTATAAATATATATGATTATTATGTACCAATAATAATTTTAAAAATTTAAAAATCTAGGAAAATGTAGTATACATACACAATAGACTATTATTCAGCCATAACAAGAATGAAATCCTATCATTTTCAGCCACATAAATGGAAGTGGAGGATATTATGTAAAGTGAAATAAACCAAACACAAAAGGGCAAGTATCACATGTTGTGACCCATATATAGGAGCTAAAAAATTGAATCTCTAGCAGGCGTCCTCAAACTTTTTTAAACAGAGGGCCAATTCACTGTCCCTCAGACAGTTGGAGGGCCGGACTATAGTTTAAAAAGAAACCTGTGAACAAATTCCTATGCACGCTGCACATATCTTATTTTGAAGTAAAAAAACAAAACGGGAACAAATACAATCACACTGCCTTGTGGCCCGCGGGCCGCAGTTTGAGGACCCCTGAGTGGTTACCAGAGGCCAGAAAGGGTGAGAAGAACAGAGAAATGAAGAGACGCTGAATATTGGGTACAAATATATATTTGATAGAAGTAAGACCTTGTGTTTGATAGATCAGTAAGATGACTATAGCTTACAGTAATCTATTGTATAGCTCAAAACAGCTAGAATAGAAAAATTTGAATATTTCTATTATAAAGAAAAGACAAATATTTAAGATGATGGATAACCCAGCTACACTTATTTGATCTTCACAAATTATATGAATATATTCAATTTTCACGTGTCATGAAAATATGTACATCTACTATGTATCAATTTTTTTAAAAAGAAGTCATTCACTGAAAATTTTATTGATAAAAATTTACTATATTTTAATAGTGAATATAGCTTAAAATTCATAGGACATCAACTGAGCCTTGGCCGTCTTTCTGTTAGATACAAATTTTCCTTGTATTACAGGATTTGGACAGTATTGTCATTATTATACTACATTTGTATCCCCCTCCTCCCTGTGTCCTCTCCAGGGTGTTTCTGGCTCCAGGGGAGGTGGTGAACCCTCCTCATGTGCAATATCCTTGATTAGGGTTGGTATGATAGTGAAGCTATAGGACGTTACTTGGTGGGGGGCAGAAGCAGGAAGCTAGATGTCCTGGGCCCTGGAGTGCCTTACCTCCCTTGTGCCATGAAGAAGGGGCAAGTTAAGAATGTGCCCTCCCTTACTCCCTCTCTTTTTTTGTTCCCCTATCCCAGGGCTAGCCTCATCTACTTTGGACCCTACTTCTTCCTACCTAAGAAGTTTGGTAGGATGTCACTATAGTGTGCTATATGTCACACAGAACAATTGCTCAACATAGTCGCTGCCATCATGACATTGTAGTCCCAAGTAGGTGGGACTACAGGCGCCCGCCACAATGCTCGGCTATTTTTTTGTTATACTTGTCATTGTTGTTTAGTAGGCCCAGGCCAGGTTCGAACCCACCAGCCCCAATGTATGTGGCTGGCACCCTAACCATTGAGCTACTGGCGCTGAGCCAGATTATTTTCTTCTATATATTTTTTGTAGTGAGAATTATTTACATAATGTTGCCATATAGTGTATAAAAATTTTAACAGAAAATTTCTATTGAGTTCTTGCCTATAAAAACTTTTCTAAGCCTTTTCTAGGAAACATAAAATTTCAAGCATAATGCATACAGTTAAAACAAATATGAGAAAATTCCAAACAAATACACATCGGATTTTTGTAACATAAATAAACATCTACCAACTGCATGTTCAAACATAAGCATTAATAAGTAGAATGCACTTGGAAAGGTAAAAAGAAGCTGGTAATGTTGTTTGTCTCTAGGGACAGAAACTGAGGAGCTGAAGGATGCGGCAGCACCGGTAAATCTGGTATTTTTGTACTATGTGACTTTTAGCAATTAAGAAAATAATTTTTTTTAAAAATGAAAATATGTATAGTTTTTAAATTCCTCTATTCTTTTCACTAATCTTTTTGTCTTTTCCTTACACATAAAAACTTTTTCCATTGTTAAATTCATTTGCTCTGGTTTGATTTATTTTGACTTACTGCCAAAAATATAGTCTCTCTTACTTCTCTGTTTAGATAATAAATAACTAGAACCCGTTTTCCCACTAAATGTTTCAACACTAAATGTTGTGGATAACTTTTGCCTTCCTTGCCAAAACTCTCTCAATGCTGCTGTTAAAGAAGCTGTAACCATGGAGCTTGACCCTGATTTCAGTTAAGTGAAGGTCTGTTTGTAGAAAAGCCTTGTTGTTAAGAATAGGCTTTGTAACCTGATTGTCACAAAATAGTTGTCAGTCAAAGGCTAGATCTAATTGTTTATCTGTACATTCATTCATTCCTACACCTTAAGCCAGACTGTCCTCAGTTTTCAACTTCTTTCTTCCAAATTTCACGTACAAATAATGACAAGTTTTTTTGCTACTTTTACTGCCAGTGGTCTGCACTTGATTTTGCATAAAGACAACGGATTAAATGACTTCCTAAATTCTCTGCCAGTCTAACCTGTACAAGTAAAGTAATTATTCTTGTTGCCTCAGGTTTAGTTAAGCATGATTTTCGGATTGTTCCTATGTTTACCTGGAAAACTGATGTGTTTTTTATAAATTTTGACACTTACTGATGACAGGTGCATTGTGTGCAAACACCCCGATATTTAAATGATTCCAAAGGAAGTGAGAATGTAAAGGATGCGAACATTGAAAAGGTGGTAGGATTAATGAACCAGTGGCATCAATTAACTACCTTCCCCTCATTTAAATATGTATACAAGTCATATGAGTGCCTAAGCATTTATTTACTTAATCAAAGGTTGAGGAAATGAGAACAAGATCTGCCATGAGAATTCTGAGAAACCTTAAAAGAATTACTACTACAATAATGGAGAGGACAAATACACTGCTACAAAGAAACTAAATCCCACAATGATGAAGACAGCAAGGAAAGCTGTTTCAACAAAGAGGTACCAGTTGTGGAAAATCAGCAAGCTATAAACAACTCAAATAGAACAATTCAAATGGAAAATGTGAATTAATATTGTGACAGCTGTAATTCAAGGCAGTGAGAGCAAAAGTTAAATGTGCCAAATAAATTGCTATAAATGATACCATAATGGAAAAGTTTATTTGACATGGTCAGAGACACTAATTCTCAAATTGCTTATAAGAGTTACACAGGAAGCAGAAAACAAGAAAAGAAAAAACACAAAAAATAAAAACACAAAAATTAGAGAACGTATTTATATATGTATATAGTGAACATATTTATACAGCTCAGGAAAGACAATCAGCTCAATGGGGCCAGTTTGACTCACCAATGTAGCAGATGGTTTAAAGTTGGCAAGATTTTTGCCCTGAATAAACTTCTTCTGTTTGATACAAATATGGACTATGAATTCAAGATAAAATATTATTTTTTATATTGATCATTAACTCATCACAGAAATATATTTTTGTTAAATTGTGCTTATTTTGAAACATATTCTAGTGACATACACTTTTATACATATTAAATCAGTGGTTCTCAACCTTCCTAATGCCATGACCCACAGGTTGAGAACTGCTGTATTAAATATTTCATATTGGTTTAAAAAAGACAAAGAGAATATTGGTAATTTCTTTGGGATCAAGGGGAGGTTTTTTTTTTTTTTGTTTTTTTTTTAAGATAGCAGATGATGGGATGAGAATGGTTCAATAAAATAGCAAAATGAATTAGGCAGGAGAGAGAAAGGACACAGGTGGGAGTGAAACCCTTAAAGAAGCCTGAGGAGAGAGAATCCACTGCATTAGTAGGGAGGTTATTCTTTATTATAAGCAGGGCCCACAGATTCTTATAATAGGAAGAAGCCAGGTTATGTGGGTAGAGTTCCAGATAGGTTGGTAGATTTGGCATTGGGAGTGTGTACTTTTTTTTTTTTAATTGTGTCTACTTTCCCCATGAAATGATGGGAAAGAACGTTAGTTGAGAGTTAGAAGAGAAAAGGGGATGTTTAAGGTGAGGGAAAAAAGATGTGAGAGAGTTCCCTCAGATACATTACTATGGGTGCTGGTGAAAAAAATAGTAATGAATTTTAAAAGAAATGGGTTCAGCTGCATGGGTAGAGATGTGAAATACAGGAAAAATTGAACTTCACCAGAGTAAGTTTTTTCCAGTGGAGTAAATAAAAAAAAAAAAAAGAGAGAGAGAGAGAGAAGGGAATTGAGGTCATATGCAAGGAGTAATTATAATGGAGGACCCATGTAAACTAAACCAGGTGTGCCTGAATAGTTAAAAGGTAGTGAGGTCAACAGCTTGGAGGTCCAGGTGGCATCAAAAATTACTGGAGATGGTCCCAGTGGGAGTTAGCTGAACGAGAAGGAGTGGGATTAAAGAACATCTCTGACTTACAGGAGATGAAGGTAGTGGTAATGACACACTCTAGGGTAAGACCGTAGGGTGTTTAGCTGAAACAGTGTTAGGGAAAGGTTGTTCAGATATGAAAAAGTCAAGGAAGTAAGCCCAGATGTTGTGTGGATTATTTGCACAAATATTGAAATGACTTAAAAATGATACCAGAATTAGCGAAAGAGAGATAAAAGACAGTAAGTTTAGGTTCTAAATTTTTCAAAGAAAAGGAGTTGACAGGACTGTGCCATAAGAAAGGGTAGAGAGTGGTAGAGTTTGATGCAATGTACATTTAAAGTCAATATTTTAATAAGTATGTAAATGAATATGTTATTAACATCTTCGAGAACAGAGGTTATGTCAAATACAGCTAAGTTTACATAAAATAAAGGAAAAGGTGCCCCCAAATTTTTTCGTAAACTTAGCAACAACACTAGAGAGCACATTTTTATCATGACCATGAATATTATTTCTATTCTTGCAGAATAATAAAAAATTTCCAGGTTTTCAGAAAGTTGTTAGTAATCTTCTGACTTGGGAACTGTAAGAAGATCAAAGGAGAATACTGATGAAAGACAAATATAGTAGATCCTCCATAGTTGACCACCTCCCTACATTGACCATCTTCTTTAGTTGACCAAATTTTCACAGATCAGACATGCACTGCATGTACATATCAGTACAGTAGGCCTAGTTCCTTATGTTGACCATTTCTGTATGTTGACTAGTTGGTTACAGTGCCTTAGTGGTCAACTTACAGAGGTTCGGTATTTCTAAGAATCCTGTATAAAGAAATATAAACTCTGCTTCTGAATGTTGGAAGCACTGGTGGGAAAATTCAATAATTGGTGTTCTGACAACTGTCTATACTGCTTTTATAATCATCTAGTCCAACATTATACTTTTATAATCATGAAGTACATTGTAAGATCTTAAACCCAGAACCCATAAAGTTGGATATATTTGACTATTTAAACACAAAGAAAAATGTATGTACATATTAAGGCTAAAATGCAAAAGAGTAGGAAAGTTATTGCAACATGTGGAATAGAAAAAATATATATCCTAATGTACAAAAAGGCCTTATAAAATAATCAGAAATAGATAAAGTATAATTTTTAGAAAGGGCAGAAAACATAAATATGAAAAGAGATTGAAAACTATACAAAGGGCTAATGAAAATATGAGAAGATATTTGTCAGAAGGAATCAAGGGAACATTTATAAAATTAACAGTGTTCAGCCTTAAAGAGAATGGCAGAGAAAATGCCATCTCAATCATTATTAAAAGGAATGAAAATTAAAATAGTATTTTTTCTTGTTGGTAGATGGAAATTTTGCTCAGAATCTTAAATATCCCTACCCTATAACCTAGTAATTTTATATTTAGGAATTTATTCTAAGGAGTAAGGGAATGAACACCCCAAAGAAAAGTACATCTCACCATCAGTAATAGTAGAAAAACATTTAAAAGGAGTCATGAAAGATACATATACAATATTGCTGAATAAAACAAAGTATGGTACAAGATAACATGTAATTTTGATCATATTTATATCAAAATATATATGCTTGTATGTGTACATATAGATGTTCAAATAGATGTCTGAAGAAATGTTCCAACCACATGTTGATGTAATTTGAGTAGTAGAATTTCTGATCATTTTCCCTTTCTAGATTCTATTTTTCTGTACTGTTTGTATTGTGTTTAAGGACCGCTTACAACCCTAGTGATGAGATTATCATTCTGTAGATTCTTTGCTCTTGTTCTCGGCTCTGCCCGGATATTCTGTTAACAAATCTTCAGTTCTATGCTCAAATGTCCCTCACTATAAAAGTCTATATATACCACTCTATTTGAAATAGAACAGTCACCCCTTTGTTACCACATTCTGTTCCTTTGCTCTGCATTAGTTCCTCAGCTGTACTAATATGTTTTCATTGTATTGCTTATTGCTCCTTTCCTGCACTAGAAAGGAAACCCCCAAAGAGGAGATTTTGGTACTAAACTGTAACACTAGTGCCAGGAATAGTGCTAATCACATATCAGGTGCTTAATAATGTGTTGAATAAATGAAACAGCTGTATGTTTGTGTATCTTTACCAAACATCCTTGTACCTTTATTCTAATTCTGTATTTAAAAATTGCCTTTAAAGGGCTTGATTAACTTATAAACATTTTAAGTTTTGTCTGAGACCAGTCCTATCAAAGATAACGGTTTTACTTACGTTCAATTTAACCTCCATATTGAATTGTACTTAGCTAAATAGCCACAGGTTTCACTGAGCTCTCCATGTGGGAGGAAAATAATCACATATTTTTCTATTTTTGCATCCACGATCATCATTGAATTAAGTGCCTCGTTCCTACCCTGCCAAAAAGAAAACTTGTTTAAACTTTGTTACTGGGAATCCAAGGAAGAATATGTATAGAAATTCCAAAGTGGCAAAATCTGTGAATTTACTTTGCGCCAGATTTTAGAATACAGTTTATTTGGCCAAATGGAGGGATGCTGGCATCTTTCCACTGACACAATAAATACATGAGTCTGTTGATACGTACTATGAATCCAGGCCTGGAAAATCTGGGAGAAAAACACATGACACCACTGAGATACCTGGATGCTTCAATTTCATGGTGCTGGTAATCCTGTTTAGGATATAGGAGGGACTAAAACAAGTGAAAAATAAAAACAGCCTCACACTTGCATTTACCTGTTTATTTCTCAGGGGCTGGACCACTTCCCGAATGCACAGCTCTAGATCATTGAGATAATCCTTTTCTGTCTGTATCAGTTCCCTGATGATTTTTGCCCGCTTTGCCATCATCCTCCTCATCTGATGCTCTTCCTCTGAGTTTGGGGCTTCAGCAGCAGAGGTCTCGGTCTGTGGAGTCATCTTTTCTGTCAAATGAAAGCATGGACAGGTGAGGCATGCTGCTGGATTTCTTTTTCTTTCATTACAAACAATTCCACTGCAGGATGATTGTTAATAAGGAAAAAGACTTAGAGTATCTTCATAATGTGTTCTGAGGAAGTTCCCCATGAGGTCAGAATCCTGCAAAACTCTAAGCAAGAGGGAAGGGAGAACGAACTGCTTATAAGAAGCCAGTTAAATAATACTGAGCTGCCACACCTTCTTTAAAATATTGCATTGCTAGTGTCTTAGACTATAAAGCTGGTCTTTGTCCTGGAGGTAGAATGTATTAAAAACAAAGTTCAGAACTTCTGGATACATTTACTTTTAAATTAAGAGAAGAGTTTTAGTAAGTAAAACACCTCTGATTTTTGTTTGTCCTTATTATTAAAAATAATTACCCCTTATTCTCAGTGGGATAGACCTAATCTCAGTGAAATGGAAAATAATTGTGCATGATTGGGGTTTTTCTTTTCAATTCACAATCAGAACCCATGAGGAGTAAGGCAGTGGTAGATTAGATAAATTTCAACTAATATTTTCATGGCTCATCTTTAATACTATGAATATCTGGTTATTTCAAAATTCTCAAACTATCAAGTGGAAAGTTTTAATTTAAAAAATCACAGTACTGAGGAGATGTTGAGATAAATAGGAAGCTTCACACGTGGCCCAGGTTTTATACGAAGTATTAAAGTAAGAAAGCCAAATATCTTCAAGGATGAGCTCCCCACAGCAATGTAAAATTTTGGAAGCCAAAAATCAGACCACAGACCATGAAATCAGAGCAGTGATAGGATCAGGGCAGTGTGAGTGTGTGTGTGTGTGTGTGTGTGTGTGTGTGTGTGTAAATGGATTTACTTCAAGCTTGAAGCTTAATTTTCATTTTAGTCTCTGCTGTTGCAGAAGTAATTTTATTTCAGTTAAAGTTAATAAGATTCTACGACCGATAAGGGAGACATCTTCAGTGTTGACACTGAGAATGTAGAACTTTACAAAAGGGCTTATAAAAAGTTTGTACAGAAAAAAAATGTTCAGGTCACAATGTATCCAAGTGGACATAAAGAGAGGATGTTCCCTTGACTGACTCCAGAAACAAAGCTAGGACAACTGGAGAAAAGATACGGTACGGGAATTAATGGCTCGTTGTGAAGAGACTGGTGCAAGAATGTGAACAGACACTTGGAACAGTAATGAGCATTCCTCTCTCCTGGGCCCACTAACTTCAGTTCAGGCAGAGCCTCAGTAATCAAACCTCTGTTTGATTCCAATATCAGTTTGGAAGTTGTACTAGATTGATCTTTGGACAATCCAGACTTACAGATGAATATGCTTCTGAACAATTTGCCTGGTATCAATTCTTCCTTTATTAGGAAAGCAGGTGACAAATGGTATATACAATCATGTGGTTGTGCAAGGTTTGGGCCATTCAGAGCCCTCAAATAATCCACATGAGCTATATAAGGAGAAAGAATCCATGCAAAGTGTGAATGAATGCATGAGATGTTCTGTGGCTATCCTAACTTGATCTGTGTTATGAAATTTTGGGGATGCTTACTAATTTGTAATATTCTCACTGGAAAGTAGAAGAAGCTTGCCTCTCATTGCTCCAAATTCGACAAGTTTCAATGAGGTGTGATTACTGTGGATTATTTTGGATGTGAAAGGAGGCAGGTCACCTCATGAGGTGAGAAACAGGGAGCAAGATGTGTATATAACCATTGTAGCCATTCTTCAAACAATTTTTTTTAAGTTCAGATTAATGTGAGGTATAAACAATTAGGTTACAGTGTTTGCATTTGTTAGGCACAGTCCCTGTTGTAGTTGTGTCCCACATCGAGGATGTTTGCCATATACCCTTACATTGTACTCATTAACTGGGAGAACGCCAATCCCCCTCCTTTTCTCTCTTCTCTCCCCTCACTGTTTCCTTCTTCCCCTTCCTTCTTTCCCCCTCACCCCCATCTTGAATTGAATTGATTTTTTCTCTTGTGTGGGCATGTATGAGATCAACTACTGGCTTCATATTAGTGTTGAGTAGATTGGATACTTGCTTTTCCATTCTTTTGATATTTTAGTGAGACGAATGTGCTTCAGCTCCATACAGATTAATAGAAAAGATGTAAAGTCTCTGTCTTTTTTATGACTGAATAGTATTCCATGGTATACATATACCACAGCTTGTTAATCCATTCCTGGGTTGGTGGGCATTTAGGTTGTTTGCACATCTTGGCAATTATAAAATGAGCTACAATAAACAATCTAGTATGAAAGTCCTTATTGTAAAATGATTTTTTTCTTCTGGGTCGATCCCTAGTAATAGGATTGGAGGATCAAATGGAAGGTCTATTTTGAATTCTTTGAGGATTCTCCATACTTCTTTCAAAAGAGGCTGTATTAGTTCGCAGTCCCACCAATAGGGTAAAAGTGTTTTGTTTTCTCCACATCAGCTCCAGCTTCTGCAGCTTTGGGACTTTTTGATGTGGGCTATTCTCACTGGGGTTAGGTGATATCTAGGGTGGTTTTGATTTGCATTTCTCTGATTATTAGGGATGATGAGAATTTTCTCATAAGTTTGATATGTTTGTTAAAACAGAACCTTCTCTGAAGAAGAGAAAAAATTTTAAAGTAGTATGTACTTAGGAGTATAACATAATTTTATATGCATATACATAGTGAAATGATTGGGTAGGGGTTGGGAGACTGAGGGAAGAGAGGAGTTTCGGGGTCCTTAATTCCTAGGATTCATGAAATAGTGCACAGAGAGAAAGCTCACTAGTAGATCCAAAACCAGGTAAGATAGTGTCCAATTACTGCCTAACATTACCTTGAAAATAAAAAAGACACTGCTGAAAAACTGTTCTGAACAACATTTGTCTTTTCAATTTCTAACCTTTTTTTGCCTTATAAAAATAATCTATCAATTATGTGGGATCCTCACTAGGAGAAGAGAATCTTTCCTGATATTTGACAATAAAATATCCCCAAAACATATTCTCGGGTTCCTGTAAATTCCAGACTCAATCATTACTGTTCAGCGTTAGTTACTTCACAAGTGTTCCAGCCCCTCCACTTTAAAATGTACCCTGTCAGATTGCTTAGATTTTCTACCACTCAACAATTTGTTCAGAACAAATGTGGGGAGGTCAAATGGTTGAAATAAAGTGTCAGTGATGATATTCAGCTTCAGAAACTTTTCCTTCAGGTATAAATACTTTCTCAGAGACTATGGAGTTGAGCAACCTTATGTGATATCTTTGTTTGCTCTTTTGACTCAAGTTTATTGCAGGAACAAAGACTTGACTTACATCATTTTAAACTTTCTATGTTTGCATTTCTTAAACCAACAAACTCTATGCAATGCATTGTGGACACAAATTTTGTTTATATAGGATCCTTTTCTGCCTTTAAAAGTTTTATCTTTTAGTTATACTAAAATTTTATAAATAAATGTATTTGAAACACAACAATGTTATCAAACAAATCACCCAAATCAGCAGTCAGCTATAACAATCTTTTATTTGTGGTTAAAACAACAGAGAACCTAAGTATTTAGAAAAGAAGGACAAATAAAGCTTCAGGATTGAATATTTTCCAGCACTTGGTATGTAATAAAAGATTATGTCAAAACTAAAGAGTAACTGAGATTAAAAGGACATTTAGAATGTTTTTGCCAAAATACACCATTGTGTATGAACACATTACCATGTATCTAACTCTCCTCCATCCACTTTGTATTTCTTTCATCCTCAAGTTCTGTTTCTCCAGCAGTGATGACGAATTTACATTATTCTAGCCACAGATTTCATCAGTAAGATATGTGGAGTTTACATAAAAGGAGGTTGCTGTGGTTTGAGAAAAGTATTATCAGACTTAAGATCAGCTCTGCGACTCTTAGTAGTGAGAATGTGGTGGACAAATTAGTTATCCTTACACACTCTTATTTTTCTCATCTGTAAACTATGAATGAAAACCATCATAGTGTTATCACAAAGATTAAATTAAATGAGCAGCAGTTGAGAAATCCTTGGGATCTTTACAACAATACCAATGTTAGGTTTTTCTATAGCGATAGGAATGATAGGATTCTTTTCTCTATACTCTCATACCTATTCACCATCTCAGGCAGACAACTATCTCATTATTTTGTAGTTACCAGCTTGTTAAGAAAAATGCATGACTCTAAAGAAGGTGGACAGCTAATTTCAGATGGGAGAGGAAGTGGGGGAAAAGTAGGGATGCTGCTTTCAGAGGAATCAGGTAAAAGCTAGGGTGTAGAATCCTGAGCAGCATGTGTGGATTGGGTATATGCCTGGGGAGAATCATGGTCTTTTAGAGATGAAAACACACCCAAAGGTAAAAGTGTGGTGGGTGAGGACTGAAGACAGTCTTAATTGATAGCCAAATTTTGGTTAGAATCAGTCCTATCCTTATTTTATTACTGCTTCCACTGATATTGCCATTTTAGGGTGGATTTAATGAAAGGTGATTGCTTTCTTTATTTTTTTAAATTATAAAATAATATTATATTTATAACATATATATTGTTGAGATTAAGACTTTGGAGCCTAACTGCCTAGGTTCAAACTCCACTGATAGCATTTATTAGATCTTTTAACTATGAAAGTTTATTCAACTCTAACAAGTTATTAACTCTTCATGTATCAATTTCCTCATTTGAAAATTAAAGATAAGGCTAGCAAACCTTATAAAGGGGTCTTGAAGATGAAATGAGTTTATGTTTATGAACTACTTCCAACAGTGCTGGGCATCATAGTAGGTACCTTGTGAATGTTTTTCATTATTAGATGCAATCTCCATTTATTAGTTGTAATATGAGTTTCATTCTATTATTACCTATATTCCAATTTAATGTATAACCTCCCAAATATTTCCATGTGCATATAAATATATGTTTTTAGCACTTAGGTTTCAAGGTATTTTTTCTTTTTTTACAATAATGGATTATATACATATTCTTTTGCAATTTGCTTTTTTAACTTTGAAAAATACAGTGGGAAACTTTTTTTTGTAAGTATCTATCTCTATACAGCTTTATTCTTTATAAGAACATTATAAGCAATGGTGTAGTTGTGTCAGACACTGCTATTGTCTGCCAGATATCTGTTCTTCCATTTGTTTTTCATAAACTGAATGTTGAATAGATAGAAATATTTAACTTTTACACTTTTTAAAATCAAGAGCAGAAAAAGAAGAACACAATCAGGAAGAACTCAGAAAAAGGAGCAGAAAAGGAAATACATTCAGTAAAAATAATGCTTCAAAGAGAAAGATCAGTGAAATGATTCATCTCAGGCAAGATCTGGGTGGTGATGGGAAAATAGTATGCCCTCACAATTCGGGGACACTGGCTCTCATATGGGTTTGATATCTGAATTCATTGTATACTTAACAAATAATTATCAAGGGATTAGCATGAATCCCAAACCATTGTAGTACTAGGAATATAGCAGTTTAAAAAACATCAAAAAATCAATTCCCTTTCCTCATGAAACTTACTATCTAGTGGGAGAACATAAATAATAAGTTATTTAGTATACTAAAAAATGGTAAGTGGTATGATGGAAAATAAAGTAATGAAGGTTCAGTGTTCAAAAGGTGTGCAATTTTAAATAAGATAGCCAAGACAGCCTGAATTTGAGTTTAAAGGCAAGAGAGAATTGTGCAGATATCTGGGGTAAGTGTTTTCAGCAGAGGAATCGGCCAGTGGAAATCTTACGATGAGAATGTTCATGGCTTATCCAAGGACCAGGAAGGAGGCCAGTGTGTAAAGAGGTGAGAAGTAATAGGAAAGAAGATAAGTGATGAACAAATGGCAGCTTGGGAGATATTGTAGAGCCTTGTAAGTTTTAAAACATTTAAACATCTTTGTAGTACTGTAGAAAAGGTAAGGGCATTAATGAATTTTAGGTTTTTTAAATGAAGGATGCATGTTAAGATTTCAAGCCAACCATTAAAAGAATAGAAATAGTGTAAATTTTCAAAACCAGTACAGGCAAAATAGAATGCATGGTGGAGGGGTTTCAAAAATAAAGGAGAAAAAAAGTGAAGAACAAATACAAGGCAGTAAATTCAAATATATAAGTAATTATAATAAATCAAATGACCAGGCTATAAACTGGATTTTATAAAAAAAAAAAAAAAAAAATAGCTATGTATCATTTATAATAGAGAACATAAGTACACAGAAAGATTAAAAATAATAAGATAAAGAAAATACTGAATTAATACTAATGAAAAGAAAGGTATTATTGCTATTTTTATATCAGACAAAATAGCCAGTGTTCTCTGGTCAGTCCTCGAGAACTGTGATGTTGCCACTGTTTTCACCATGGGTCTAGAGTACACCATAGCCCCTTGTAATCTGTAGGTCCTTGGAGGCTCTTTCCTGCCAGACTTATGGCCACAGGCAGCTCCAGACAGCAGGAGAACAGAACCTGTGGATGGACTCTTCCTAGGAAGCTTTACTTCATTTGGAGCCAAAAAAGATCCCAAATAACCAAAGCAGTCTTAAGCAAAAGAACAAATTTGGAGGTAACACATTACCAGACTTCAAACTATGCTGTAAGACTATAGTCACCAAAACAGCATGGTATTGACAGAAGAACAAACACTAGATCAGTGGAATGGAACAGAAAACCCAGATATAAAAATATCCATATACAGCCCACTGATCTTTAACAAAGGAGACAACAATATACATGGGGAGAAAGAAGCCACATTCTACAAATGTTGCTGGGAAAATTGGATAGCCACATAAAAGAAGAAGAATGAAAGAGGATACATATGCCTCACCACTCACAAAAATTAACTCAAGCTGGATAACAGACTTAAACATGAGGCATGAAACCATAAGAATTCTAGAAGAAAGAGTAGGAAAAACTCTTGTAGGTAACAGCCTAGGCAAAATATACCAATGGCAATCACAGCAACAACAAAAATAAATGGCTTCTGAGTTCCAGAACCTCTTCTACTTTTTCACAGGCATGCCTATCCCAAATCTTAGCACCATGGATTCTGGAAGTGATAAGGACAGAAACTAGTCAGACCAATGGATACTCTTTAGACCAAGATCTTCCAAGAAATGATTCAGAAAGTTTTGTTGATCAGTTCTACCAAGGAGCCAAGAAGCTATCTCCAATGGAATTGATTCATGTCTAGGTCATTTGAATAGCTAAATATTCAGCACTTTCAAGCCACCCAGCTGGATGCATAAGAAAAAATGAGAAAGTGACTACACAAGCCCAGGGAAATGCACAGGCTTGGAAAAGACCTGAGAAGACCTTAACTTTACACATCAGGCTGATCCTTGGTGCAGAAACAACCTACAACATTCCTTTTTACAAAGAAGCAATAAAGAATGGCAAATAACAAAACCTTAGGGAAGGGGAAGAATTTTATTTCGAGATGATGTGACGAAAGAAAAAAAATGATGTATAAAACAAAATGGAAATAATAAAGAGATAGAAAACTGATAAAGAAACCAAAAAGAAATTCTGGAGTTGAAAAGTACATTAACTACAGTGAAAACTTCATTCTGGGGGATTCAAAGGCAGACTTGGGCAGCCAGAAGAAAAAAATCAATGAATTTGAAGACAGAACAATGAAAATTACCAACTCTGAGAAACAAAAGGAAAAAATGATGAAAGAGCTGAAGTAACCTGGGGAAACCTTCAAGTAAACTAACATATGTATATGGAAGCCCAAGAATGAGGAGAGAAAAAGTGAAAAGGGCAGAGAATGTTTGAAGAGATAATGCCTGAAAACTTCCCATATATTATGAAAACAAGTTAATATGAACATATAAGAAGTTCAACAAACTCCAACTAATATCAACTCAAGACACATTACACATTATAATCAATGTTTTGGAATACTACTATAAAGAAAGAATCCAGAAACCAAAAGGAAGGAAGTAACTCATCACTTATAAGGGAATCTTAGTAAGATTATCAGCAGATTTTTTTTCATAAGACATTTTAGAGACTAAAGGTAATTGCCCAATATATTTTAAATGTTTAAGAAAAAAAACCAACCTGTTAACTAAGAATCCTACATCTAGTAAAACTGTCCTGCAAATGTAAGGGAAAATGTAAGAAGTTCTCAAATAAACAAAAGGTGAAAGAGTTTGTTATCACTAGATTTGCCTGCAGAATGAAATGAAAGAACACTGGACAGTAACTCAAAGTTGTATGAAGAAATAAAGGTATCAATTATGCTAAATATATGGGCAATTATAAAAGCTGGTATTATGGTGTCAATGGTTTGTAACTGTATTTTTTTAAAAATAAGATTAAAGTGACTAATACGTTTTGTAAAACAATTACTTTAAAATTTATCATTATTTCTATTGTAATTCCATATTTTGTTTTCTGTGTAATTTAAGAGATAAATGAATTCCAAATTATTGTTTTATTTTTGGGGAGATGCAGTGTATAAAGATGTAATTTAGTGACATCAACAATGAAAAGGGGTGGAGTCAAAGTTATTAAAGAAGCAGAGTTTTTGTATTTTACTATATGATACCAGATAAACTGGTATAAATTCAAATGAGAGTATCATAAGGTTCTAGATAAAATTCCCATGAGAATTCATTTGATATAATGAAAATAACTTTACACTATATATATATAATAAGAAAAAATAAAATGTTCTACTAAAAATCAACTAAACACACCAAAAACCACAATGACGCAGGAAATAAAGAACAAAAAAATTATAAATCATATTGAAAATAAATAGCAAAACAATAGAATTAAGTAAATCAACAATTACTTTAAATGTACTTAAATTAAAATTTCCAATTAAAAATAAAAAAAGATTAGGCTTGGCACTCGTAGCTCAAGTGGCTAGGGTGCCAGCCACATACACCGGAGCTTTTGGGTTCAAATCCAGCCTGTGTCTGCCAAACAACATGACAACTATAATCAAAAAATAGCCCAGCATTGTGGGGGGTGCCTGTAGTCCCAGCTACTTGGGAGGCTGAGGCAAGAAGATCACTTAAGAGCCCAAGAGTTTGCAGTTACTGTGAGCTGTGATGCCATGGCACTCTACCCAGGGTGAAAGCTTGAGACTCTGTCTCAAAGTTTACAAAAACAAAACAAACAAACAAAAAAATTGGCAGAATGGATAAAAACCTATAACCCAACTATATACTATGTACAGTTTAGATGCAAAAACATAAATAGAATGAAAGTGAATGGATGGAAAAAGGTATTTCATGTAAATAGTAACTGAAGGAGAGTAGAAGGGATTATACTAATATCAGACAAAATGTAATTTAAATTTAGAAAATTTACAAAAGACAAAGAAAGATATTACTATATTAATAAATGAGTACATACAGCTAGAACACTTATAAACATTTAAACACCTTAACAGACCATCAAAATATAGGAAGCAAAAACTGACAGAACTGAAGGAAGAAATAGGCTAACAGTATTGCAATAGCAGTTTAATTCTCTACTCTTAATAATGGGACAGAACAACCAGACAAGATAAGTAAGAAAATAGATTGACTTAACATCATAAACCAAGTAGGTCTGACGTACACGTACAGAATGTTCTATACAACATTGTCAACATTTTTCTCAAGTGCACATGAGATATTTTTCAGGATATGCCATATGTTTAAGTTTTAATGTATGTTCTCTGAATGCAATAGGATGAAGTTAGAAATCAGTAACAAAAGTAAAACCAGTCTTAAACAACCAAAGAATCAAAGAATAAATCATCAAATTAGCAAATGCTTAGAGCCAAATAAAAATGAAAACACAACATACCAAAATTTATGGGAGCAGTTCTAAGGGGGAAATTTATAGCTATAAAAACTAAAAACTACATTAAAAAAACAAGGAAGATCTCAAATCAATAATCTAATTTTGCAGCCAAAGAAACTGAAAAAGAAAAAAAAGTAAACTAAGCACAAAGAGCTGAATTAGTGGGAATAATATAGAATAGAAAAACAATAGAGAAAATAAATAAACCAAAAGTTTTTTCTTGAAAAGATTAACAAAATAGGAAAAATCTTTGAACTAGATGGAGTAGGAAAAAAAGAACGAGGATTCAACTAATACAACCTTTTTGGAAGGAAGTTTGGAGAATCCTCAACTCAAAATACACCTTCCATTTGATCCTGCAATACAATTACTAGGCATCTATCTAGAAGAAAAAAAAATCATTTTATCATAAGGATATTTGCACTAGACTGTTTATTGCAACTCAACTTACAACTGCCGAAATGTGGAAACAATCTAAATGCCCACTTGCCTGGGAATGGATTAATTAGCTGTGGCAAATGTGTACCATGGAATACTATTCAGCCATTAAAAAAGATGGAGACTTTACATCTTTTGTATAACCTGGATAGAGTTGGAACAATTCTTCTTAGTAAAGTATCACAAGAATGGAGAAGCAAGAATCCAATGTACTCAGTTCTAATATGAAGCCAGTAGATGATATAATACATACCCACATAAGTGAAAAACTCAAATCAATTTAAGTTGTGGGGCAGGGGAACAAGGGAGGGGGAGAGGGGATGAGAGAGAGAGATGGGAGGTCATGGTGTATGGTGCACCTCTTGGTGGCAGGACACATGTATAAGAGGCCCTTTATCTATCATATGCAAACAGTGTAACCTCGTTTTTGTACCCTCAATGAACCTGAAACAATAAAAAATAATAATTTTTAAAAATTACTAAAATCAGAAATTAAAATGGGAACATTGCTACTCTACAGGGAGAAAATCATAAAAGAGCACTATGAAAAATTGTACACCAAAAAATTAACAAATAAGACTTCTAATGAAATGAACAAACTCCTAGAAGCACAAAAAACCTGTGAAGATTAAATCATGAAGAAATAGAAAAAGTGAATAGAATTATTATTGGTAAGAAGATTGAATTAGTAATCTGAAATCGCCCAACATAGCAAAGCTCTCGACCTATTGGGTTCATTAGTGGATTCTACCAAACATTGAAAAAAGAAACACAAATCCTTCTTAAAATTTTGCATAACATTGAAGAAGAGGGAACACTTTCTAACTCATTCTTTGAGACTAGCATTATTGCAATACAAAAGCCAGACCACAACACTAAAAGAAAACTATAGACCGATGGTCTATATGAAAATGGATGCAAAAATCTTCAACAAAATACTAGCAAACTGACTTCAGCATCATTTGAAGAAGATTACATACCATGACCAAGTGAGATTTATTTCTGGAATGTGAAGATGATCTAACATGTGAAAATCACATTATCAAAATAAAAAAAAAAAATGCATGATTATATCTATCACTATGGGGGGGGGAGAAAAAACATTTGACAAAAGTCAGCATCCTTTCATGATAAAACAAACAACAACAACTACTACTACTACTACTTAACAAACTAGGAATAGATGGAAACTACCTCAATGTTATAAAAGTGTATATGAAAAACTCATGACAGACATCACACCTAATGATGAGAGACCAAAGATCTTTCCTCACAGATCGGGAAACAAGGCAAGGATGCCTGATTTTGCCACTTCCATTCAACATAGTACTGGAACTTCTAGCCAGAACAATTACACAACAAGAAGAAATAAAAGGCATGCAAATATTAAAGTAGTGATATACCAAGTCAATACAGAAAAATTAATTGCATTTCTATACACTAACAATGAAAAATCTAAAAAGAATATGGAGGTAGTATTTCCATTTACAATAGCATCAAATAAAATGTTTAGGAATTAACTAAGGAGGTGAAAGACTTGTACAAAGAAAACTACAAAACATTACTATTTATAAGACAGACTCCGTCAGACATAAGCAACTTGATTTCCTCCAGTGCCATAATAGTCAAAGATTTTAACACTACTTTGGCAGTGTTGGACAAATCCTCCAAAAAGAAGCTAAGCAAAGAAATTTTAGACTTAAACTTAACAATTTAACATTTGGATTTAACAGACATCTACAGAACATTTCATCCTAACAAAACTGAAAACATACCCACACACACACACAAAACAAACAAACACAAAACTGAATACATATTCTTCTCATCAGCCCATGGAATATACTACAAAATTGATCACATCTTAGGTCACAAGTCTAACCTCAGCAAATTTAAAAGAATAGAAAATATTCTTTGCATCTTCTCAGACCATCATGGAATAAAAGTTGAACTCAATAACAACAGGAATCTACTCATACAAAAACATGGAAACTAAATAACCTTATGCTAAAGAATAGCTGGGTCATAGACAAGATTAAGAAGGAAATTACCAAATTTTTGGAACAAAATGACCATGAAGACACGAATTATCAGAACCTCTTGGATACCACAAAGGCAGTCCTAAGCGGGAAATTTATAGCACTGCAAGCCTTCCTCGAGAGAATGAAAAGACAGGAAGTTAACAACTTAATAGGATGTCTCAAGCAACTGGAAAAGGAAGAACATTCAAATCCCAAAACCAGTAGAAGAAAATAACCAAAATTAGAGCAGAATTAAATGAAATTGAAACCAAAAGGATTATACAACAGATCAATAAATTAAAAAGTTGGTTTTTTGAAAAGTTTAATAAAATAGATAAATCTTTGGCTAACCTAACCAGGAAATAAAGTAAAATCTCTAATTTCATCAATCAGAAATGGTAAAGGTGAAATAATAACCAACTCCTCAGAAATTAAAGAAATCCTTAATGAATATTACAAGAAATTCTATTCTCAGAAATATAAAAATCTGAAGGAAATACACCAAAACTTGGAAGCAGGCCACATTCCTACACTTAGCCAGGATGAAGTGGAAATGTTGAGAAGGCATATATCAAGTTCTGAAATAGCATCACCTATACAAAATCTCCCTAAAAAGAAAAGCCCAGGACCAGATGTCTTCATATCAGAATTCTACCAAACCTTTAAAGGGGGACTAGTGCCTATATTACTCAACCTTTTTCAAAACTTAGAAAAAGAAGGAATACTACCCAACACATTCTATGAAGCAAACATTACCTTGATCCCCAAGCCAGGAAAAAAACCAACAAGAAAAAAAATTATAGACCAATATCACTAGTGAATATTGATGCCAAAATATTCAACAAGATCCTAGCAAACAGAATTCAGCAATACATCAAACACATTATACACAATGACCGAGTTGGTTTTATCCCAGGATCTCAAGGAAGGTTCAATATACGTAAATCTATGAATATAATTCATCACATAAACAATTAAAAACCAAAGACCATATGATTCTCTCAATTGATGCAGAAAAGCTTTTGACATTATCCAGGATCCTTAAGAAAATGGGTATAGAAGGGACATTTCTTAAACTGATAGATGCCATCTACAGCAAACCCACAGCTAATATTGTATTGAATAGAGCTTAATTGAAATCATTTCCACTCAGATCAGGAAACAGGCAAGGTTGCCCATGGTCTCCACTGCTTTTTAACATTGTAATGGAAGTGTTAGCCATCGCAATTAGTCAAGAAAAAGCGATAAAGTATATCCACATAGGGTCAGAAGAGATCAAACTTTCACTCTTCACAGATGATATGATTGTATATCTGGAAAACACTAGGGATTCTACTACAAAACTCTTAGAAGTGATCAAGGAATACAGCAGCATCTCAGGTTACAAAATCAACACTCATAAATCTGTAGCCTTCATATATACCAACAATAGTCATGCTGAAAAAATAGTCAGGGACTCTATTCCATTCACAGTAGTGCCAAAGAAGATGAAATATTTGGGAGTTTACCTAACAAAGGGCGTGAAAGATCTCTATAAAGAGAACTATGAAACTCTAAGAAAAGAAATAGCTGAAGATGTTAACAAATGGAAAAACATACCATGCTCATGGCTGGAAAGAATCAACATTGTTAAAATGTCCATACTACTCAAAGCAATATAGAATTTTAATGCAATCCCTATTAAAACTCCACTGTCATACTTTAAAGATCTTGAAAAAACAATACTTCGTTTTATATGGAATCAGAAAAAACCTCAAATAGCCAAGACATTACTTAGAAATAAAAACAAAGCAGGAGGACCTCAGACTATACTATAAATTGATAGTGATCAAAACAGCATGGTACTGGCACAAAAACAGAGAGGTAGATGTATGGAACAGAACAGAGAACCAAGAGAAGAATCCAGCTACTTACTGTTATTTGATCTTTGACAAGTCAATTAAAAACATTCAATGGGGAAATGATTCCCTATTTAACAAATGGTGCCGGGTGAACTGGCTGGTGACCTGTAGAAGACTGAAACTGGACCCACACCTTTCACCAGAAACTAAGATAGACTCTCACTGGATTAAAGATTTAAACTTAAGACATGAAACTATAAAAATACTAGAAGAAAGTACAGGGAAAATACTTGAAGAAATCAGCCTAGGCAAATATTTTATGAGGAGGACCCTGCCCGGGCAATTGAAGCAACACCAAAAATACATTACTGGGACCTGATCAAACTAAAAAGCTTCTGCACAGCCAAGAATACAGGAGGTAAGGCAAGCAGACAGCCCTCAGAATGGGAGATTTTTTTAGGTTATGTCTCTGACAAAGGTTTAATAACCAGAATTCACATAGAACACAAATGTATTAGCAAGAAAAGAACTAGTGATCCCATCTCAGGGTGGGCAAGGGACTTGAAGAGAAAATTCTCTGAAGAAGACAGGCACATGGCCTACAGACATACGAAAAAATGTTCATCATCCTTACTCATCAGAGAAATGCAAATCAAAACTACTTTGAGATGTCATCTAATTCTAGTAAGATTAGCCCATATCACAAAATCCCCAAACCAGAGATTTTGGCATGGATGTGGAGAAAAGGGAACACTTGTACACTGCTGGTGGGAATGCAAACTAATACATTCCTTTTGGAAAGATTTTTGGAGAACACTTAGGGATCTAAAAATAGACCTGCCATTCAATCCTACAATACCTCTACTAGGTATATTTCCAGAAGACCCCAAATCACTTTATAACAAAGATATTTGTACCAGAATGCTTATTGCAGCCCAATTAATAATTGCTAAGTTATGGAAGAAGCCCAAGTGCCCATCGACCCATGAATGCATCAGTAAATTGTGGTATATGTACATCATGGAATATTATGCAGCCTTTAAAAAGATGGAGACTTTACCTCTTTCATGTTTACATGGATGGAGCTGGAACATATTCTTCTTAGCAAAGTACCTCAAGAATTGAAGAAAAATGTACTCAGTCCTACTATGAAAGCAGCCCTCATATGAAAGCTATAACCCAATTATAGCCCAAGAATATGAGGGAAGGGGATAGAAAGGAGAGGGGAAAGGGTGGGGGAGGGAGAGTGATTGGTGGGACTACATCTACAGTGCATCTTACAAAGGTACATGTGAAATTTACTAAATGTAGAATAAAAATGTCTTAACACAATAACTAAGAAAATCCTATGAAGGCTATATTAACCTGTTTGATGAAAATATTTCAAATTGTATATAAAACCAGCACATTGTACCCCACAATTGCATTAATTTACACAGCTATGATTTGATACAAAAAAAAGAGAGAAAAAAAAAAAACATTACTGAAAGACATTAAAGAAGACTTAAATAAATGGAAACACATCCCATATTCTTGGATTGGAAGACTTAATATGGTTAATACTACCTACCCAAAGTTATCTACAGATTCAACACAATCATTATCAGAATCCCAATGATAGAATAAGAAAATAGAGAAACTCATCTTAAAATTCATATAGGATCTCAAGAGAACCTGAATAGCCAAAATAATCTTGGAAAAAAAGGAAAAAGCTGGAGAACTCACACTTCCTAATTTCAAAACTTGTCATAAAGCTACAATAAAGGAAAGCAGTGTGTTAGGTACTGGCATAAAAACAGACAGAAGGATGAATGGAATAGAATACAGATCCAGAAATAAATCCTTATGTATTTGGTTAAATGATTTCTTTGACAATGCTGCCAAAACAGTTCAATGAGGCGATGGTCTTCAATAAAGGTACTGGGAGAACTGTATACCCACATACAAAATAATAAAGCTGGGCTCCTAGTTAAAAAGTACACAAAATTTAACTTACATTGAGTCAAAATCCTAAAAGTATAATAAAACTGTGAGACGAAAACATAGGACAAAAATAGAACAATATGGATTTGCCAGTGATTTCTTGGATATGACATAAAAGGCTCCAGCAACAACAACAAAAAAATAGACAATGTGGACTTCATGAAAATTAAAATTTTCTTTGCATCAAAAGACACTGCCAACAAAGTAAGTAAAAATGAAGCCTACAGAATGGGGGAAAATATTTGCAGATTGTATATGTGATAAGAGATTATCATCCAGAATATATAAAGAACTAAAACTCAACAGCAGACAATAATAATAATCTGATTCAACAGGGTCAAAGCACTTGAACAGACATTTCTCCAAAGAAGATACACAAATGGCCAATAAGCATTGTAAATATATTGGAAAAGATCAACATCACTAATCAGGAGGGAAATGCAGGCAAACATCACTAATCAGGAGGGAAATGCAGGCAAAAATTACAGTGAGATACTACTTTATGCCTAGTACTGTGGCTACTGAAAAAAAAAAAAAAAAAATCCACAACCTCCCCAAAGTGTTGGCAAGGATTGGCAGAAATTGGAAGTCTTATACGCTGTTGATAGGGATGTAAAATGATACAGCTGTTGTGGAAAACAGTCTGGCAACTCCTCAATAAATTAAAAATCCTATGTAATTCAGCAATTAAAAATTACTATATAATTCGGCAATTCTACTTCTGGGTATATACCCAAACTGAAAGAAGGATCTCCTAGAGATATTTGTACACCCATGTCCAGAGCAGCATTACAATAGCTAAAATGTGGATGCAGCCTAAGTATCTGTCAATGGATAAATAGATAAGCAAAATGTGAGACATACATAAAATGGAATATTATTCAGTCTTAAAAAGGAAGGAAATTCTGACAAAAGAAAAAATTCATGGATGAACTTTGAAGACATGCTAAGTGAAATAAGCCGGGCACAAAAGGACAAATACACACGATCCCATTTATATGAGGGACTTAGAGTAATCAAATTCACAGAAATAGAAAATAGAATGGTAGTTGCCAGGGGCTGAGAGGAAGGGAAAATGGAGAATTATTTTAATGGGTACCAAGAATTATTACTTACAGGGTTCAGAATTTACAAGAGGAAAAGGGTTCTTAAAGTGGATAATGTTGATGGTTGTGCAACATTATGAATGAATGTATTTAACTCCATCGAACCAGACACATACACACAAAAAATGGTTAAGTATGATACATTTTATGTGTAATTACAGTTTTTTTTAAGTTTAAAAAAATGAATGTAATAAAATCATGAAACAGATGCAAATAGAACAGACACACGCAATACCTTCTGGGCATACTAAAAATTTTTTTCAAAAATTTTAACATGTGTTAAAGTAATTGCAAAAAGAGAGAGAGAGAAAAGTTTCAATGTCAGAAGAAGTCATGTTTTAAAATTCAAAATGGTTTTGATTTGGGTTTGGAGCGCAAGGTAGTTTAAACAAAACAGATCTTCTCATCTTTAAGAAAAAAAAGAAAAGCCTTATGGGAGTTTTAAAAAATCACATAGAAAAGAAGACTTGTAAAAATGAAGAGTGGAAGTATAAATAGAGTAAACAGCATAACTGAATACATCTTTGTTTAAATATTATACCAGTGATGGAATGACCTTCATAGTTAATTCTATCTTTATGTCTCACGGCTGTTGTGATGTCTATCAGGAGCAGCACACATGACTGATGGACTTTAGCTTGGCTTCTCTCTATCATGCACCATGTGTATGCTGCATCAAATTTCCTGGCAAAAATGTTATTTCAAGGTAATGTGTATAATAAAAATGTTCTCTTGGTGTCACAACAATATTATTTTTCCTCTGACAGTATTCTTAGAATAATATCTACATTGATGAATACTCACCTGCTGATTCAGATAGGAATATATGTTGTAGATAAGAAGAGTCACACGCACTTTCTCACTTTTATAAAATGTAAATGCTATAGTGACACAAAACAACAAAAATAGTACTAATGAGGCATAAACTGATTTTAAGAGTATGATTCTTATTTCAATCATTTTAATAATAGATTTTTCCACCTACAGAAAGATATAATCTTTTTTCCTCTCATTTTTTCATTTTAGTAAAATAGAAAAAATTTTCCATGTTAACTTTTTAAAATATGCAGTTGAGCAGCATTAAGCACATTCATATTGCTGTGAAACCATTATCTCTCTCCGTCTCTGAAACTTTTTTTTTCCTAAATAATCCAGAGGTGGTAAACGTAAATTTATTTTATACAGCCTTCTAGTAATTAGTGTACTTAAACCCTAATTTGTACAGAAATTTTTGGTTGCACATAATAAAAGAAATTAATTGTGATATAATAGAAAAATAAACTGTAAAAGAGCAACTTTATCTTTTATGTATCTTTTATACATCTCAATACCCACAGAGGAAATATCGGAAAATAAAAGTGTACCCTGGTCTTGAAACTCTTGATTCTAAGATGTAAAGTTGCGTATAATTTATACAACAGGCACATGTGCTTATATTCTCAGCACACATATTTGTCTTTAGGTCATTATAATGCTGATGGAAAAATCATAACTTAAAGAATTTTGTTAATTGCAAAGAGAACTCAATATGTTCTCTAGTAATTCGTCCTAAAGGCTGCTTAGGAGTTTAGAAGTTAGCCTTTCTTTAAGATTGAAAATTACTATTAAATATAATTTTGACATGAAAGCACACATAAAATGTAAATGAACAGCTTAATTTGCTATATCATGAATAGGAAGGTTATTTCCACACAGATTAAAACAAAGAACATAGCCAGAAACCAAGACATACCCCAATTGTTCCTTTCTGATAATTGAATTTCTTGTTTTTCTTATTAGTTTTGCTCTATGGTTACACATTCCCAAATAATGTAATTTACTTTTGCCTTTTTGAATCTTATATAAATGGTATTATACAGCCTGTATTTTCTTATGTTCATGCTTATTCTGCATCTTTAAGATTTATCATGCTGTGGTACAATCTGACAATTAACAATTATTTATTTTCATTCTTTCATACTTTCTGAATGAATACATCACAATATGATTATTCATTTTATTGTTGGTGGCCATTTGAATTATTCTAATTTTGGGCTTTTATCAAAATGTGCTATGAAAATTTTTATGCACATATATTTATTACTTGTTATATCTCTAGAGTTCCACCTGAAATAATTTTCGTTCTTGAAGACCATATTTGGATTTTCTTAGTGGGTCAAATGGTAGCATAATCTATTAGATTTTACTTCTTTGAAAGTGTAGAATTCTTTCAGTAATTTGCTTGCAGTACTTTGATGATATAGTTCCCTTTTCATTTAAATTTTTTAAATTTTTGTTATTCATTTATTTATTCTACTTTTTGGTGTTGTGTTTAAAATGTTGGCTAATTAAACGTCACTTCTGTGATGGGAAAATGACCTCGCTTCTTTTAAAATTTCCAAGCTTTCTTTAACTTTTTGCTGTTTGACTATTACGTTGCAAATAAAAATTTTATTTAATTTTCCTAGCTTTAACTTCAATGGGCTTAAGTCTGTGGATTGATATACTTTACCTTTTGAAAATTATTTGTGTAATTATTACTTCTGCTTCCATTTGTCTCTTTTTCTGGAATTCCACTAATTCTTGTCTCTTTTTCTGGAATTCCATTGATAAAAGTATGTTAGAATTTCTTTCTTTCTTTTTTACTCTTACTCTCTATTTTATATGTTCCATAATTTTTTCTTTCATGTTTCATTGTGTACAATTTCTTCTGACTCATCTTGAAATTCACTATTTTTCTCTTTAGCTCTATCTAATATGCTGTTAAATCCATCCTTTGAGTTCTTATTTTGTTAATGTCTTTCCAGTTTCTAATGGATTTTTTCACCTATGTAATATCTCTAGGTTTTCATTGATGTTTTTAAGATTAGTTTTTTCACCCTGAACACTGTAAACATAGACGAAACTTTTTCATCTTCCCAAACTGAAACTCTATATCCATTAAACAATAATCCCCCATCCTTCTTCCTCTCAGCCTTGGCAACCACCAGTCTATTTGTTGACTCTATGAATTTGACTGTTCTATGTACCTCATATAAGTAGAATTGTATAGCACTTATCCTTTTGTGTTGGGCTTATTTCAGTTAGCATAATGTCCTCAAAATTCATTTATATTGTAGCATGTTATCAGAATTTTCTTCCTTTTATTCCATAAAATGGATATAACATTTTGTTTATGGAAGTATATATATTCTTAAACATTTTGTTTATAGAAGTATATATTCTTAAAAATTACTTTGGGGCCTGGTGTGGTGGCTCATGCCTGTGACCCTTGTACTCTGAGAGGCAAAGACAGGAGGATCACTTGAGGTCAGGAGTTTGAGACCAGCCTGAGCAAAGTGAGACCCGGTCTCTACAGAAAATAGAAAAATTAGTCAGGTGGGTGGCAGGTGCCTTTAGTCCCAGCTACATGGGAGGCTGAGGCGAGAAGGTTGCTTGAGCCCAGGAGTTTGAGGTTGTGATGAGGTTGGCCGAGGTCCTGGCACTCTAACCTGGGCAACAGTGTGTGAGACTCTGTCTCAAAAACAATTTTTTTTTTTTTTTTTTACTTTAAAGCATTATACATTATTTCTGAAAGGATACTGATTATAATGCATACCTTGTGAAAGCCTATAATAAGAGCAACCATTTTCAAGTATTTATTACATACCAATTTTATAAACATGCGTCATTGATAATTTTCCTTAAAAATCCTAGAAATGGGATACTGCTCTAATTTTAGAGATGAATAAACTGAACATAGTGAATGTAAGTAAAATTTATGCAGTAATTCACAGAGCAATTCTCTTATGCAAAAGAACTGTGTTTGAGAATCCTAAGCGGTTAGCTCTGAAGCCTGGGCACTCTCACTTCACCCTCTGACTGGTGATGTGACCATGGTCCCTTGTGTTATATGTAGTAGAATTTTGCTAGAGAGGTAGATAGACACAAAGTTCAAGCTTGATCCTGCCACCTACTAGCTATGTGACCTTGACCAAGTCATTTGCCTTCACTAAATTACTTTATCTGTAGAAGTAGAATAGGAAAAATAGTAATAATAATAATAATAGCTAACATTTTTGAACATTCATAATATTCTGTATGCAAATACTGAATTTGTACTAGCTCTTCAATCACTATAAGAGGAACAACATGTGTTTATACCCTTGATTTTATACATGAAGAGGTTGAAACACACAGAAATTATATAATTTGCCCAACGTCTCTCCACCATAAGTGGTGGGCCAGGATTCACCCTGAGCCATGGTGGCTTATCAACTTGCATTTGAACCATGACTCACTGCCAGGAGGTTGTGAGAATTGAGATAAAGCATGAAAATTGTTTAACTCAGTGTCTGACACATAGAAACCTCTCAAAAAATGTCTGTCATTGTTTTTATGACCGTGATTTACTTGCTGTTATCCTCTATCTGGTTCTGAATAGCTGCACCTGCTTTCTTCTTTTTCTTTTCCTTGAAAATGTTCCAAGGGCAGTAGGGTAGATTGCACATACATCAGGAAATTACCCTCCTTGGCTGGAAAAAGCAAAACCAGCAAGTACTACTACAAAGCTGCTTCAACACAGGCCTAATGTGCACCAATATTATTCAGGCTGAATTCAAATGATGTGGCCCTTGCATGTGGTTTGGCATAATACAATAACACCTGCATTTTAAAAATCTGATTTTTTCTATTTATTCCAGACCTAAATCACCAATGCAAATAAGTTTCTGAGAATTCACTGAAAATGTTGTTCTTCTGAAGAAAGTTTAAAGAGCAGGAAGATGATTAAATAGCTGTGTAGCTAAAGTATACAGCTTATTACCTTTCAAATTCTAAGTCTTTATTTATTTAGATTAAGGTCCCTAGCTGATATTATTTATCAATAACTACCAGTTGAAAATTATGAATTTAGACTTCCATAAATATATTGAAGTTATTAAATGGAAGTAGGCAGGCACACATACACCATTCAACACTTGATATTGAGTGGCTTCTGCAGTCATGTATCTGTGATAATATAACAGTGAACTTGACCCTTAACTAATTTATAATAGCACACACACAAATATATCCATGAGTGCAAATAAATCAAAGAATAACAGACTTTGAAGTTGGCAATTTTACAAGTGCCATAGTTTTTGAAGTTAAAGAAACCTTGTAGCTAATACTAATTTTTAAAGTTATGTATTAGATTTTACACTGGTACTCTGCTTTGTGTTGCATATATTCTAATGAATAAAACAATAGTTCTTACCATCAAGAAATGTATAATCTAGAAGTAAAGACAGGTTATTAAGTCCCAGGATAAATGAACATTTTCCATTCCTTTCCTAAAATGTACCAACTAATATCTATGTGCCTCTCCACTTTATGATCATGTTGTACCTTTTCCAAGAATTAATTGTTTGATGGGAAACCTGGTTATGTCAGTTATACTTCTTACTGTAATTACATTAATTTAACAAAGTCACATGAACTGTTGAAATATGAGAGTAAAAGAGTGTGAGTGTATTTCTTGAAAATTTCTTTAATGCTTTGAAATGATTTGATAAAGTTGCCAAAATGCTGCTGTTATATTAGCAGTTGGATGAGACGAATATAAAAGATTAGTTATTAATTTCAAACAAATCACTATGAAATTAAAAAATATCAGTCCATATTTTACAACTGGTGTCCAAATATAATTACAATCAGCTGTGACCCAGGCTAAGCATAGCACAACCCAGAGGGCAGGCCTACTGGAGAAGCGACATGTACTTGAAATCCCAGAGAGAGCAGGTAAGAGAACAAGTGGCATGTCTGAAGGCTCAGTGGCAACACATGAAAACAGCTTCATGTGGCTGAAGCATAAATGTTGCAGTAGATAAGAAGGGGGTGAGTCTGGAGAAATTGTCGGGAGACAGATCTTAAAGGCCTGGCTAAGGAATCCATGGCTTGAAGCACAACAGGAAATCCATGAGGCATTTTTAAACAAGCGAGGGACATGATCAGATTCTCTTTAGAAGATCACTTTGGCCACCACAGGACCAGATTTGGGGAGCTTCCCAAATCTGGAGAAGAAGGCTAGAGGCCAGGCAGAGCAGGGAGGTGGCTTTCACTTGGAAGGTCTAGTCTTCCGTGGGAGAAGGAGGCAGTTAAGCTTGATGGTTTCCAAGAGGATGCAGAGAACTGAACAGATCAAGAGGAATTTAGATGGTAAAATTAGCATGAACTAGCAGTAATCAATGTATGGGGCTAAAAGAAGAGGTCAAAGCTGGCTCTCAGATTTCTCACTTGGTTATTTAAAGAAATAGGGGCCAGGTTCAGTGGCTCTCACATGTAATCCCAGCACTGTGGGAGGCAGAGGCCACTGCATTGCTTGAGCTTAGGAGTTGGAGACTAGCCTGAACAAGAGTGAGACCCCATCTCTAACAAAACCAAAAAAAATTAGCCAGGTGTTTGTGGCAAGTGCGTGCCCAGCTGCTGGGAAGGCTGAGGCAAGCAGATCACTGGAGCCCAAGAGTTTGAGGTTGCTGTAAGCTACGATGCCTGCCGTGACACTACCTAGGGTGACAGAGTGAGACTCTGTCTTAAAAAAAAAAAAAAAAAAAAAAGGGAAGGAAGGATGAAAGGAAGGAAGGAGAAAGAAATAGGAAACAATGGGAAAAGAACAGGTAGAGATGTGGTGATATGTTCTGTCCAGTTCTATATCATTATATAGAAAAGGAAACTAATTTCTAGAGAGTAAATCTTACCTTAAGTAACAGAGCCAGAAACAAAGTTAAGAGCTTCTGACCATTACCCTTCCCTACCCCCAGCAGGCCAGTCTCCCTTCTGCTCACACAGTTCAAGCACTCACCGCTAATTCAACCTAGGGTTTTATTCCAGATTGCTACCAGCACTCCCAGATACAACTATAAATGTTCCTTCATTCCTCTCCATGCTGTATTTCATATTCACGCCCATAACCACCCCCCAAAGTCTTGGTTTTGCATTATGTTGAACCTTACCAACATAAGTTTCACACAGTAAATTTTTTTTTATCTTTTAAAGTCAGTTTCAGTGGAAATTTGACCCCCAGAAAGATGAATGGAGCAGGCCTTCTGTGAAATAGGTTGAAAATAATTGCCTGTCAGGTGGGTTTTGGAGAGTAGCCAGTGAAGTATTAAGTGAAATTGTGGAGATACAGACCCTCTATAGTTCTGAATTTGAAAGCTCAAACATTGGGGCAGGGAGGTATTTTATCCTCACTTGATGGACTTGTAATTTATTTCCTCTGACTGCTAATTGCTATAGAAAGCAGATAAGTGGATTTCAAAAAGGAATTCAACAAAGCTTACCTGGCTTGAAAAATACTTAAGTGACCTTGGTTTAAATTTATAGGCTCCAACAGTGATCATCCTGGGAGCTAAATAATGGGTACTTTCTGGAAATGTCTCTATTTAAAGTCTGTACAAGAAGAAGATGAGTGAAAGGGAAGATTCTAGGTCCTGAATAGAATGGCAACTTGACTTGGTAAAGTCCTCCCTATATTCAGTTTTTCTATTGTGATTATTTTATTATTGAGAATACAACATTTTGGCTAGATTAAAAATACTGATTTTCTTCATTTGTTCATTCATTTACCAGGCATTTATTGAGTACTCATTGTATTAGATTGTTCTAGATCCAGGGTTCTTAACCTGGCAGTTTTATTTCCATCTCACCAAGGGATATTTGGCAATGTCTGGAGTCATTTTTGGTTGTCACAACTGGTGAGGGGAAGATACCATCACTGTGGATAGAACCCAGGGATGCTGCTGCTGTTAATGTCCTGCAATGCATAGGACTACCCCCACAACAAAAAATGCCAGTGTTGAGAAATTCCGTTCTAGACTCTAGCAACAAAGTAGTGAAAAAAAGAAAAATCTCTGCCTTATGGAAACTTATTTTTTGTGATGGAAGAGAACCAATAAACTAATTAATAATTTAGTTAATGACAAGGTACTTTGAAGGAAAATAAAGCAGGTCATGGTAGGGGTTTCTATTGTATAGAAGGAGATCATGAAGGCTTTATTAAAAAGGTGGTTTGGGGGCAGAAACTTAAGGAGAAAGCAAGTCATGATATGAAAGTGAGTCATCTTTTTTTTCTTTTAACCATTTTTTCTTTTAACCATAATATTTTTTTTTCTTTTAACCAATCCTGCATGAATTTTAAGTAAAGATATTTAAGATAAATTGCAGGGAAATTATCAGAGCATCTTTGCTTTTTTTCTGCCTTTGTCTGCCAAAACTTTTATATGGGATACAAACTAGATATAGGGATACACCATTTCCACTTCTTTTATCCATTTAATTTTTGAAAAATGTTTTTATTTTGTTTGTTTTGTTTTGTAAGAAGAGGATCTTACTATGTTGACCAGGCTGATCTCAAACTCCTGGCCTCAAGTGCTGGGATTATAGACATGAATCACCATACCCAGCCTTATTCATTTTAGACAAATGAGAAACAGGGTTGGTTTTCCTCTCAACCAATGGAAACAGATTTTTTTAGTTCAACTTAATCAGTTATTGCAGGCCATGGGTTCCAAATATCATGTACTAAACAGTGGTCAATGCATCAGTGTATATGTACAGCATACATATGTGTGTAGCGTATATACATATAGTATGTACAGTGAATATATTAATATGCTGTTATTACACAGGAGGTAGTCTAAGGGCAGGAGAGGTCACCAGGGTTTGAACAGAAACATATAAACATGAAAAGGATATTTTGAAAATAAAATCAAATTATGTTTTGACTATTTTATATGAATGTTTTTGTTTTTAATGTATAAATACTTATAAGAACATATGAGAAAATAAGATACAGTTTTTCTTATGGAAAAGATTAATTATCTATTTATTTATTTATTCCAATCCAAAATCTTTTTTAATCAATGATTCACTGAAAGAAAATTTTAACTACAATCATATATTTATTATACTCTATATATGAAAAATCAAATACATTAAAAATTGTCTAAAACTGCAATATAATGAAGCTTAAATTTCTGAAAGAAGTAATGACTTTATTTTCCAAGAATTCCTTAATTAAAAGAAATCTAATTTTAAATCTTAATTTAGTATTTTACTTCTATGCAGAAATGCTCAGAATAAAAAAGCAAAAGCACACTACGAGATTATAATTGTTGCATTTTAAAAATACCCAGTTAAGTTTTGAACATTTTAGAAATAGTAGCACCATTATAACACAATGACAGTCCTAAATGTCTGACTGATGTGGCATTAACAATAATTCAAACTGTAGGAGAGCATTCATTTTCAAATAGGTATATAATTTATATATTTAAATGCATAGCTTTGGTTAACAAAGAAAAGGAAAAGAGAAAATCACTGTTGATTAGCTTGGAACAAAAGTAATTTAATTTCTTTATCTATATCTGGTTTTAAAGATGATATATTACATTCAGAGGGATGATCTATCAGTCCTCCAGTACATGGTAGATGTGAATTTTGTATGTTTTTGCTACTGATGGCAGAATTTCAAAGGATGAGCCAATAAAACATAATATAGAGAAGAGAAATGTGAAGCATGATGAAACTTAATAAATACAGCTGAGTTAGATCTGTTTTTAGATACTGAAATCCTGAAGCTAGTAAGAGCTGGCTGAGAAGGAACCAGCCACGTTGAAGGCTCTTGTTTATACACTAGGACATTCATTGCACATCTGCCATGCCATGCATTATTTATTCATTTGCTCACTCATTAACTCAGCAAACATAATCATTGTGTGCTTGCCTGCCTTTCACTGAAGATACAAATATGAGGCCTGACACTTAAGTTTGCGAACTCACCCTAGAAAAAGGGCTACATACCTTATCATCGAATATCACTATGGTCACCAGATAACCAAGGTGAATACTTCAAAGGGGACCATAGTGTTATTCAGCAATGAGATATATAGTACTTTTTCTTCATTAAAGAAAAAGTTCATTAACTTAATTGTCCAACCTCATAATCTTCTGTTTAAGAAGTTCAACCAAGAGGTTATGAAAAAGATGGCGGCCAAATAACAGCTTCCTTGCATCTGGGCATCATGAGTTTGGGGAGATAGGACTCCAGGCATCTCTGGCTGGTGGGATCTGCCTATAATCATCCCTGTGAGGATACAGGGAGTCAGCGAGAGACCTCTGGACCCCAAGAGGAGGACAAAAACAGTGGAAAACTGGCAAGTGGTCGTGTGTGTTCAATCGGTCTAAACCCGCTGGCAACTGTAAGTCCAGTAGCAGCGAGACTGCAAACTGGAAAGGCCTTACCTGTGAACTGTTTTGGTGTCTTTGGACTTGGCACTCAGTTGAACTGCCTTGGGAAGAGCTTGGGCAGGAGTGCAGAGAACTTTGGCCATTGTCTAGGGCCCCAGTCTGAGCCGCTGAGCCAGATGGAGCTAATAGTGTTTGACTTTGGGCCACAGAGAGCCATTGGGAGAGAACTGCCCTGGCAAGCTCCGCCCTCAGGGTCACAGAGCAAGAATCGGGCAGGAGCTGGTAACCTAGTGACTGAGTAGCCTAAAGGCGGAGACTGAGTCACCTTACAGCCCTAACCCTCAGGGGCAGAGGGAGACCTGTTTTGGCACACTGGGTAAGTAGATAGCCACTTCAGCAGTGATTCCAGCGACAAGCACTTTCCTGGGAAAGCTTCTGCTCAGCAAGTTTACAAGTTTAAGCCCTTTTAAGAGGGCTGAAGAGAGATTTAGGGTGTCTACCCAGTGCGGTTTGAGAAATCAGTGGAGGCCTCTAGTTGTATCAGCACTGTGATTAACATCTCATACCCCAGAAGACCACGTGTTGCCCAGACAATATTCAACAAGATATATAAACTGCTTTGTTTCTGGTTATTTTTTGTTTGTTTTTTGTTTATTTTGGTGTTGTTTTGTTTTTTAATTTCAACCTTTTCCATACAGATTTTTTTTTCTTTCTCAGTTTTTCTAGTTTAATTACAATTTTCCATTGCTGCCTTTTTTAATAACTAGAACTTCATTTTTGCTAGTGTTTCTACCCCTATTATTTGGTTTTTCACCCAATTTTATCCCATAAAGTTTTCTGTTTGCTTGTTTTGGTTTGATTTATAGCATTTTTGTTTTTCCTCTCTACTTGGTGGAGGTGGAGTACTGTGTCTGATCAGGTTAGCAAAGAGCTGCCAACCTCAAGGGAACCACCCAACCGGGCACCCCCAGAAGATGGTTTTTTTAAGGTTGTGTCAAAGTACCATACTGTACACCTATATTGCTCTGCCTCCCTCTTTCTGTGCCTGTCTTCTTTTTGTCAATATTCTTTTACCCACCCCCTCTCCTTTCTCTATTTTCTTTTCGCTCATTCCTCCTTTCTTTCATCCCTTCTTGCTCTTCAACCTTCTCATCCTTCTGGTCCTGTACCAAAAGGACTCATCGAAACCTTAGTGCACAGGCACGGGAACTTAAAGAGCAAGAGGAAGTGAAAGGAAAATTAGGGCAAGGAAACAGATAAAAGAAATCACTCATGAGGAAGAATCAGCAGAAAACTTCAGGCAACATAAAGAACCAGTCCAGAACAACCCCGCCAAGGGATCATGAGGTAGCTACTGCAGAGGATTCCACCTATAAAGAAATGTTAGGAATGACAGAAAGGGAATTTAGAATACACATGATGAAAACAATGAAAGAAATGATGGAAACAATGAAGGAAACTGCTAATAAAGTGGAAAATAATCAAAAGGAAATCCAAAAATAGAATCAAATAAGAGATGACTGATATGAAGAATATAGAAAGGATATAGCAGAGCTGAAGGAACTGAAACAGTCAATTAGGGAACTTAAAGATGCAAGGAAAGTATCAGCAACAGGTTAGACCATGTAGAAGAAAGAATTTCAGAGGTAGAAGACAAAGTTCTTGAGATAACTCAGATAGTAAAAGAGGCAGAAAAGAAGAGAGAGAAAGCAGAACGTTCACTGTCAGAATTATGGGACTTTATGAAGTGTTCCAATATATGAGTTATAGGAATCCCAGAAGGGGAAGAAGAATGCCCCAGAGGAATGAAAGCCATACTAGAGAATATTATAAAAGAAAATTTCCCAAATATCACCAAAGATTCTGACACATTGCTTTCAGAGGGATATTAGACCCCAGGTCACCTCAACTCTAACCAAGCTTCTCCAAGACACATTGTGATGAATCTGTCCAAAGTCAAGACAAAAGAAAAGATTCTATAAGCTGCCAGGAGTAAGCGCCAGTTGACCTACAGGGATAAATCCATCAGAGTGACTGCAGACTTCTCTAATGAAACTTTCCAAGCAAGAAGACAATGGTCATCTAGCTTTAATCTACTTAAACAGAACAATTTCCAGCCCAGAATTCTGTACCCTGCTAAGCTAAGCTTTAAAATTGATGGAGAAATCAAATTATTTACAGATATACAAACATTGAGGAAATTCACCACAACAAGACCAGCTCTACAGGAAATACTTCAACTTGTTGTACATACTGACCATCACAATGGATCAGCAGCAAAGTAAGAACTCAGAAATTAAAGGACAGAACTTAACCTCCACAATGATGCAAAAGATAAAACTAAGCAATGGGCTCTCACAAAATAAGATGAATAGAATACTACCACACTTATCAATTATCTCAATAAAAGTTAATGGCTTGAATTCCCCACTGAAGAGACATAGATTGGCTGACTGGATTAAAAATCACAAGCCATCCATTTTTACCTGGCTTCAAAAGACAAATTGAAACTCCGAGTCAAGGGTTGGAAGACAATTTTTCAGGCAAATGGAATTCAGAAGAAAAGAGGAGTTGCAATCTTATTTTCAGATACATGT
>CAUYPK010008643.1:0-11428 GCA_963574355.1 Loris lydekkerianus | reverse complement strand
ATATCTGGAAAGTTCTCCTTCATAATCTCATGGAGAAGAGACTCTGTGCCTTGTGAAGCCACCTCATCACTTTCGGGGATTCCTATAAGACGAATATTGGTTTTCTTCGAATTATCCCAGAGCTCTCTGAGAGAGTGGTCTGTTTTTGCTCTCCATTTCTTTTCTTCTTCGAAGGTTTGGGAGCGTTCGAAAGCTTTGTCTTCAATGTCAGAAATCCTTTCTTCTGCTTGCTCCATTCTGTTACTGAGGGATTCTACTGTGTTTCTCAGATCTTTGAGGGATGCAACATCTTGTCTCAATGTGTCAAAATCTTTGGTCATTTGCTCTTTGAATGTGTTGAATTCTTGAGATAACCATTGGAATTCTAATTAGATCTTATTTTCTATCCAGATCCTGAATTCAATTTCTGACATCTGAGCTATTTGTTTGTGCATGGGGTCTTGTGCTGTTTCTGTCCCATTGATCCTTGGGGGAGTTGATCTACTCTGATTATTCATATTGCCAGAGTTTTTCTGTTGATTTCGCCTCATGATTGTTTTTCACTGTGGTCTCTGAGTTGGGGAGGTGTCTCTTCAAGATTAGACCCCAGGGAAGCTATTACTCAGCCGCCATCTTTAATCTCTCTCAATTTTCTACTTCCTTTTTCTTCCAAGCCTCATAGAGGGTGCTCAAGAAGTGCTACTCACTGATTGAGGAAGTTCCACTCGAAAAGACGCCCCACATTGCAACTGAGAGGCCTACGTATGCATTTTTTAACACAAAATTTATACCCACTCCATATAAGTCTGTTTTAAGTTTGTAAATTTTCAAAAACATTTCTGAATCTACTGTTCAATTAAAATGCTTAGTTCACAGTGAAGTTTATTATAGATTTTTTATTATTGAGTCATTTGTTTTAAAATATTGCTAATAGGATGTCATTTTAACTTAGATAATTTAACATAGATCATAAATATAAATAATATATGAATATATAAATAACATATAGAGGCAGCTTCTGTGGCTTAGAGGAGTAGGGTGCTGGCCACATATACTAGAGGTGGCAGATTCAAATTCACCCTGGCCAAAAACTCCCAAAAAAAAAATAAATAAATAAATAAAATAATAATAATATATAAACACTTAAAAATATATAATAAAGTATAAATTATAAATATATGTTTAAGTCATATGTACATTTACTTTAAATATATACACTACATATTTACATATATGCATGTATAATAAACACACATATTTATGTTTGTGTATATGTGGATAGGTTTATTCAAGAGATGACTATCAATTTGAAAGGCAATTTTTTTACTTAATACAGTAGTTATTTTTTTCTGACATGGAAGTAAGCTAGGGACATGGGGAAAGTGTCTTCTGAAATGTAAAATTTACATTCAAGTTCAGAGGGCTGGATCCCATTACTCTGGAGGTTGTATTTACTGATTCATTACTGAGATCAAATTTCTGCCTTTCCCATTAGTTTTCTAGTGACATTATTAGCAACTTTTCTCGGGAGCCAATGTAAGGCACTAGAACCTAGGAGAGTAATTATAGTCAGAGATGAAAGAGATTAAGCCAGAGACTTTCGCTTCCAGAATTATTACTACTAGGGAATTTGAAGGTCATGAAGGTTAACATCAGTAGGTCAATAACAGCAGGTAAGGAAAGCAGCCAAAACATAAGGTGTATCTACTGAGATGTATCCCTGCTTTTCTGGGACTTAGAGAACTATTAGATTATATGTGAAATGGTCATGTCACCATCATTATCCTCACCATCACCACTCATTAGTATCTGATTTATGTTCAAGAAGCTAAGGACTCACATAAACTGTTTAGTTTAATCCTCTAGAAGTCCTATACTTTAAATTTTATCTCAATTTCACATTAAAAAACTCAGAAGTCACTGGCACTAAGAGAAGTCAGATAACATGTTCAAAGACACATAGAACAAGGGCCCCGACATTTAGTCCAGCACCGCCATCTGAATCCTTCATAATGGGACACTCTGTCTCAGGAGCATCTCCCTCCGCTAGTGTCCAAAAAGGGTAAAATGCAGGGGGAGCTGCTTGAAACCTGAGAGAAGTTCATCTCCCCTCTTGTCTCAGGTGGTCTGATTTGAGAGGATAGGAGGCTGTGAAGATAGGACTACACCACAGAGAAAGCACAAGTAGAGTTGTCCCACTCATTAGCTGTTATGCCCTCTCTCAGGTGCTGGCTGTGCAAACGTATCCTGATTTCATACGTGTGCTAAGGAGGAAGCTAACCTAGGTCACAGGTTTTCCTCTCATAAGCTAAGAAGCAGTCAGAGGAAGAAGGGCTCTTACTACGGATTCCCGAGCCTAACTCTCTCACTCCATTAAGTGACCTCCAAACTCAAGTCCAGGCTGAACTGAAACTATCTCTACTAAACTTTCCCCAACTCCAAGCTCCAACGCCCCCAGACTGACGATGTTATCTTCCTCTGATGCTGCATAACATTGTTCCCTTTGGCTGTGAGATTACTGGGTATACTTTGTGACTGGGTGTACTTTGTTATGCTTAATTGTTCACAGCGATAGATATCCTATTATTATTGTGATTGTAAGCTATTGAAGAGCAGAAATTCTGTCCTAATCCTTTTTTTTTTTTCCTCAATACCTAATGCCGAACACAGAAGAACATGTAGTTAGGAAAACTCATTGAATTGAATTTTATATATGACTAATCTAATGCCAAGATGTTAAGCAATTTGTTCATGTCACACATAGGAGCATAGCAAAAACCAGGAAAGGTTTCTCCTGGTCATATGACGGCCCTCATCTTGGGTGTGTATTTGTCTCTGCCTCTTCATATCAGGTGTGTGAGGGGAGGGGAGGGCTACAGGTATTATTTTCTAACCATATCCCCCAGAGCAGATGGTTACCACTCTCTGGTTATTGCCCTGTATTATTTTCTTCAAGTATATGATTTTAAAAATTTACTTAGCATAGCACCAAGCACAAAGATACTTTGTTGCCTTTTGTCTTCCATGAAGAGGTGAGAGCTCTAATTCAGGCAGAGCTGAGTTGATTTCTACAGAATCTGATGGAGAAATAGTGACAAAGTTGGAATTAGAATACTGGAGTCCAGCTTTTTAAAAAAACTCCAACACTATTAAACCATCCCCAAATAATCCCAGAAAGAGCTTAGAACAAATATATTATACATATAATGTTCCATGAACAAACCAAAAAAGACCATAGATATACGTGTATAATTATGAGTCTATGCTTTTTTTTTTTTTTTTTTTTTTTAAGTTTAAAGAAAGGTATGTACATCACTATGTTGGTTTTTTGGAGGGAGCGTGGTGGAATCGGGGGAAATGGCCTTTGGAAATTATTGACTTTTTAATTTGTATTTGTCAGGCTTCACACCAAAGTAAATAAATTAAAAAAAATTCTGCCTCATTAAATTTGACATTTGAACATGTTATTTTCATTCAGGTCCATCTATTGAGCTCCTTTACTGTGAGGAACAGAAACAATTTAGGCCAGTGCAAACCAAGGATTCTTTTGGAGAGGATTGATAAGGAAACTACATAACTTCAAACAGTCCCAGAGGAGGAGAGGAAGTGCAGCCTGGCTTCATGGAAACGTAAGTTTGAAGGTGAGATCCTGGGTTCAAGAACACGTTCATGAGTCTCACTCTTATACTCGCTATTCACAGCAATTAGCCAAACTTCTTGTGGTGTCTTCCATTTCTACCCTAGTACTAAGTGACAAATTCTTGTTTTTCAGTTAAATTTCCTGAAAGGGAGAAAGAATTGAATTGCTTCATATAATATCTTGGGAAGGGATGTGTCAGACCTAAAAATTATTCTTTGTAGCCTAACACAGGCTACAAAATTATCTGTCAGGTGCACATCCCTTGGTACAACCTATTGTCTGGGAGATAGACTTACATGTTGTAAATCATGTGGGTATAAGAAGAGAGGGGAAGACTCACTTGCTTTTGCTAAACCATTCAATATTCGTTTTTCTTATCAATTTTAACAGAAGGCAATATTTTTATATATGTGCCTCACTTGTTATTTCTTAACTACTTTTTGCTTACCTCTCATTTCATTCTGTTGAGGTTGCTCCTGTACGAGATTGTTATCACCACTGCAAGCTCTCTTAAGGAACAGGAATGTGATTGTTTCACGTGGTACTCCATTGAGGCCAAAAGTTCATGGATATCCCCAGCAAATATTTGTTAAATAAATGAATGAATGGTAGGATAACTGGAATATTCTTTAAGTTTGTTAAAATACAGTGTGACTTAATTTCCAGGGGTCTGAGTTCCTGCTTTTATTAATCTATAACTATTACTTGTCCTTTGTAAGTGATTCTGCTTAAGCAGCTAGGACCTATCAGGTCTTCAAGGTGTTAACATCTTGGTTACAGAAGGATGGCAGTGGCTAACAGGGTGGGGCTGGGCAAGCCTGCATGAGATAGGAAGCTAACTTGCTGGGGTTGGTTGTGTAACATAAAAGGCAACTCACTCATTTGGAAATGTAACCCCAAAAGAAGGCTATGCAGATCATATTTGTTTCTATCTCTCATTTAGAAAGCCCAGAAACAACTATCAAGCCCTGCTTGGGACATGTTCACATCTTGCCTGCAATAGGAATCTTAAAGGGGTGGTACCCACACAATCACAGCATTATTCTAAGCTGTGCAATCAGCTTGCTGCAGCCTCGAGCTCTCAGCATGTTCTGAGGACTACATGGAAACTATAAAGACACAGGCACACTCTGAGAAGACATTTTCTCTCTGCATAGTTTTCAGGGACACTTCTAAATGTCACCTATCAAAGTGTAGTTTCTTCTCACAATACATAGCCTGGGAAAGTGTTATTTGGGGTGCCTTTGGTTGGGAGGTATGACGTCAATGTGAATTCACAAACTGCCTAAAGGTCAAAGACTCCCTTTGCCCCCAAGCTAAACCAGTCAATATTCTCCTTCTCCAGTCTGTTAGGAAATGTGTCAATGGCATGAAGGAACACAGAGCCTACATCTGTTTGAGCCTGGGTTGTCATAAACGCAGATCACAATAGCTTAAGTCAATGACATTTCAGGAAGTGTTTTAACTCTACAAATCCTTCTTAGGCTCTGTCAATCCCACATGGCTTATACTCTAGATGAGACAGTAAAAGGAAAGGGGTAGAGGTAAAAAGAGGTGATTAGTTTTTAAGATTGTACACAATTACCACCAAGTGGTGGTGAATGGGGCAATGATACGGATATTTTCAAAGAGAAACACTTGACCTCCTTGCTTGAGATATAAGGCAAAAGAAATGTATTTGATATCAACTGTTATTTATTTCTCAACAGCTTTGTGGTTAAGAACATAAGCTTTGGGGTCATAAAAAACTGGATTTGAATCCAAACTTTAATACTACTAGCTGTGGAGTCTTGGCTAAGTTAGTCTCCTAAAAGCCTGAATTTCCTCATGTGTAACAGGGATAACCAAATCTCCCTTGCATGTTTCTTGTGAGATTAAATACACTGAAGTAAAGCACTGAGTGTGGTGGACAGTGTAGTGATTTCTCAGTAAATAGTAATTTGAAATATAATCCCATTTGGAGAGTATTTCTTTACCTAGGGCTTGCTTGTCTTTTCTCTTAGTATTGCTCAGGTTTTTATAGCTCTGTTGATTGATGGGCATCTTCAGAGGAACACTGAGCCAGGTCTTGCTCCCTTGCAAATATTAGACATCAGCATTGGCACACAATCTAGGAAAACATCAAGGTCTTACTGATGCATTGCTTTTGAACCTTGTAATGGCTGGTGCCAATGCCTCACTGTGCAAGGCAGATTTACCCACCATCTTTATTTCAATTTGGTTTGAATGATTTCACAGTTACACCCACAGATGTCTGTCATGCTTGGAACTACATGTTACCACATGTCCTGTGCACTACAATGAAGAACTTTCATGCCATTCGAATATGTCTTAAATTGCTTAAGTGTTTACTGATATTGGTATTATGACTATTTATCAGCCTCATAAAGGTCTGGCTTCTGTTTTTCAGTTTCCCAACTGTGAAATGTGATTTTTCAGTTTTGTGCACCAACTCTAGTCAATTCCAACCCTGAATTAATTGCTCAAGTCCCAGTCCCTACATTTCCTGGTACATAAGACCAAAGACATTAGTTGTGAAGTGATGTATTTTTTTTAACAACTACCTTATTTCTAGGAGGCTATGTAAAGCATAGTATAGTGGATAAGAACAAAAATGCTGGATTAGACTGTTTAGGTTCTAAATATAGAACCATACTTACTAGGTATGTGACCTAAGCCAAGTTACTTAACCCTTCTTATATTCATGAAATGCTTACATGGATTAAATGAGTTCATATATATAAAGCACTAAAAGCAGTTCCTGAAACATACTAAGTGATAAAGAAGTGTTAGCTACTATTAGTACTATTGGTATACACAAAATAGGCTGGCTGTCTTTGGTGGAAGAGCACAAATCAAATTGTAATCACTGTCTTGCTAGTATTCAGATCTAAGAACTCAAAGGGGACTGTCTGCCAAACCCCCTTTGATGTCAGGTGGAACTACACGTTTAACTGGCATCTGTAAGGCTGAGGATGGAAAGAATCTTCTTACCCCAGAGTTGTGAGTTAGCTGGATGCAAGGCAACATGACATACTGAAAGTCATTAGAGGTAGTGGAGAGAAGGATTACACAGTCACAAAAACAAGTTTAGGGCATGGTACGCAGAAGGAGATGGAGGTGAAGGAGTCATGGACATTACTACAAAGGATCATGGGCTGATTATAGAAGCTAGTCCTATTCCCTAGGTAGTTTAACTACATTGGAGGGGGAAGGGCAGAATAGCCATGATAATACAATAATTCTTTTCCCTGTTAAGTTAGGTTTGACTTTTCTTATAATTTACCTGGTAGAAAGCCTTAGCATGCTCTAATGTATTCCTGAGTTAGAAAGTGGATTCCCTTGGCAATTCCTATGGCCTACTAAATCAGGTTCTAAGCCGGACATGGTATCCATGACTGTCTAAGATTTCTGCAAACAATATCTTTGTGGTTATAAATATGTAGAAGTGAATCATATCCTTTGTCTTATTTTGGGCTGTTATAAAAAATACTATAAACTGAATGGCTTATAAACAAGAGAAATTTATTTCTCACAATTTTTAAGACTAGGAAGTCCAAGGTCAAAGCACTGGCAGATTTGGGGTTTGGTGAAGTCACACTTCCTTGTTCAAAGCAGGTATGTTCTTGCCACGTCCTCATAGAACAGAAGGAAGAGCTAACTCTCTGAGCTCTATTTTACAAGGACACCAATGCCAATCACGGAGGTTCTACCATCCCGAAGCTCCCATCTTATAATACCATCATCTTTGGGGTTACAATTTCAATATATGAATTTGAGGGGTACAAAACTTTCAGACTAGTGTGTTGTTGTCCTCAGAACTAGATGCTCAGAGATTCAGAGATAAGCACTGCACACAGAATGATTATGATGAGAGGGAGACCAAGGCTCGCTCAGGCCTCTGGTGACTTCCCACATTTATTGGGTGTTTTTATATACAGCACTAGTCAAAAGAAAAAAAGGTATAGAAATATAAAAAGGAACATATAATGGTGAAATCAGAAAGACTGCTAAGAAATTCTTTGTTCAGCACATATGCTGCTAGACATATACATAGTTCTAAGTGGAGACCCTTTGCTCAACACTTTGCTGAAGGCGTAACCACAACGGCTTGTAGCTGTCTTGTTCTTGATTGATTAGTTCCCTAAAACTTAAGAAAGAATAGTTTGCTAAAAGGAGAATAGAGCAGAGCACTTTTCCCATAATTTCCGCAGGTGCCCAGCCCCCAGCTGCAACCGTGCAAAGCCCTTGGGTAACTTTCCTTTCTGTGAACATTTAACTGATTGTTCTTACTAGCCCAGGCATGTCCACAAAGAAAGAAGTTTTTCCATCTTAGGACAGCGTTCCTCAGGGAGCACATGAAGCCATGTCACTTGCTTTGGTTTGGGGCCCAGTACCTCTCCACTAGTGCACTATTGAATACTTGGAAAATAGTAAATAGCTTACAATTCATTGAAGACAACAGATACCAGAAATGACATAAAAATTAATGTCTTGCATATGCTACTATAGTTAGGTATATACTATATGCTAAGGGTTATAGCAGTTTATATCTATCAGCTCATTGTTCCCTTAGATGAACCCAATAAAATTTAATATCATTAGATTCACTTTTCATATGTTTGATATGCTATTCAGAGATATTACATTATTTGCCTCAAGATACCATGAACTGACTTAAGTTAGAAAGGGTCACTCTAGAGGTAAAGTGATAGCAAAAGGAACATCAGTGAGGCCAATTAAAAGACCTCCCCAGCAGTCTAAATTAGAAGTAATGATGGTTTTTAGACCAAAGCAGAAACAATGAATTTGATAAGAAAATGTTCAGTCCTGAATAAATTTTGAAGATAGAACTAGCAGGAATTCCTGACAAAACAAATGTGGATAAGGAGAGAAAGTAAAGGGTGACACTAAATTTGTGGCCTTAGTAAAAAGAAGGGGGCAGGCAAAATCACTATAACTGAGATTAGAAAGTCTGTAAGGGAAGCATATTTATAATGGAAGTAAAAGAATTCATTCTGGGACTTGTTGAGATTGTCATGTGTATTAAACATCCAAGTAGACTTATCAGGTAGACAACCCAAAATTTGGGAGAGCAATTTGGGATGGAGATAAAAAATATTAAGGCTCTTTGGCACATAGATATTTCTAAAAACTCAAGATTGTAAGACATCACCATGGAAGTGAATGAACATAGAAAAGAGAAAAAAAAAAAAAAAAAAAAAAAAGACAGGGTCTTGGGCCACATCTCTTAGAAACTGCAAAGAGGAGAAGGATCCAGTAAAGGAGAATGAGAAAGAATGGCCAAAGAAACAGGATAGAAATGATTCTGGTGGCCTGGAAGCCAAGTGCAAGAAGTGTATTGAAAAGAAAAGTGGGATCAACTACATCAAAATGCTCTATGAAGACCAAGAGTTGACCATTAGACTTCACAGCATTGTGTTCATTGTTGTTCTTAAAAGGAAATATTTCATAAAATGAGTATGTGGGTGATTGTTTGAAGAACCAATGACTGCTTAGTATAGATTTAAGGGAGATGGCCAGGTGCAGTGGCTCACACCTGTAATCCTAGCACTCTAGAAGGCCAAGGTGGGTGGGTTGCTGGAGCTCATGAGTTTAAGACCAGCTGAGCAAAAGCAAGACCACTGACACATGAAGCTCTATATGTCCACAGAGACTGGAAATGGTGTAAGGATTTTGACCTTGATCCACTACCCAGTTCATTATGGCACATATTTCTGAGACTTTGATGGATAGAAACAATATATTTACATTTTTACCTGTTCCAACCACTACCACAGAAGTCAGACTTTATTTATGCATTCTGTTACTATTCCATCCTAAATGAAAATGTTTTGTTATGAGTTGTATATATTGTATTGAGGGGTATTACATGTGTATAGAATGTACTCTGACAGAAAAGGCAACCAAAAAAAAAAAAAATCAATTTTCAGCCTTCCTCTGATTGACTTGTGGAGTAAAAATCAATTTTCCAGAGAATAGAATCTAAATTGGTCTTCAAAATAAAGTTGGAGGTTACTCTGTTGCCTGTGAGACCAATGTGAGGAACATATTTTGTTTGCAGTTAGGGCATTGAAGAATCAACAGAGTAAGAGCTTGGAATAGTTTTGAGTCTGTTAGTAAACAGCGAACCTGAGAAAAAATAGGCATCCCAGGCTATTGCTTGTGATTGTGGTTCTAAAAATAATGAGTAAATAGCTTTACATACAGATGCTTCTTTATTTACTATGTATAATGAGGTCGTGTCCATAAACCCATCATAAATTGAAAATATCAGAATTCAAAATGCATTTAATACATCTAAATTACCAAACAGAAAAGCTCAGCCTAGTATACCTTAAACAGCTCAGAATGTTTACATTAGCCTACAGTTGGCCAAAACCATCTTATGCAGATCCTTTTTTATAGTTAAATATTGAATATATTGCTTAATCTATTGAATATTATACTGACAGTGAAAAAATGAATGGTTGTATCAGTACTTGAAGTATGATTTCATATAAATGCATATTTTTTTCAGAGCATCATAAAGTTAAAAATTTAAAAGGAACCATCATAAGTCAGGGACAATCTGCATATGCTAAGGAATTAGCGCACACAGTGTAGAAGGGCAGCTGTTCTTGAGTTTGAGGACTTGACTACTTCTCCATTAATGTGAAAAAAGACCCTGATAGACCATTGATGCACACTTTAATAATTTTAGAATTATAGCCACTCTTTACTTATTGAACTGATTTAAATGTCAGCACTACCTTACATGCTTATAGGGTCTCTCACAGATTACAAAGACTAGATATTTTTTCTTTTATTATTTTCTATTTCCCCTATTCGGGAGTTCTGAATTTATTGTGTCTTCAGTTGATGCTACTGACCATCCCTTTTGATATGTAGGATTAGTAGGAGGTGCAGCAGACGTGTGCCTATTTTCTACTGATTAATATTTAGGTTGTTTCCAATTTTTACTACCACAAACTATGCTGTAACATCTAACATTGTCAAAGTTTCCTTTTCTTTGTAAATATTCTCTACAGTGTATTGTTATTCGTTCTTTGTTATACATTTCACAAATATTTCCTTTGAGACTTTTTTCTACTCTTGCCTTTGCTTGTCCCTTTAGGTCTTCTTGATAGCATAAAATAATCTCTGGTACAAACATTACAACTATCCATGCAGAGACTTCCACTAAAATTTATAAAACAGCTAGATAAAATAATACATATGTGGAACAAATGATCAATTAATGCACATCTTTACATCTTTGTCTACATAAGGACATAAGAAACATTAAATAAGCAAGAAAACATGTTCACCTACAAATGAACACGGTAATTGCTGAGCAATAGACCTCAAAGAATAGTATGTCTGAAAGAATAGGAAGTCTGTGATAACCAAAAGGGGAAAAAAAAAAACAATGACCTTAGAGAAACTTAGCAAGATGAATGAGAACACAGATAACAATACACAGAAATAAGAAAAACAGTTCATGATCTGAATGGGCAATTCAACAGAGATAGATCTATTATTTATTTATTTATTTTATTTATTTATTTTTTATTGTTAAATCATAGCTGTGTACATTAGTGCAATCGCCTGTACCCATTGTAAGATGCACCATAGATGTGGCCCCACCCATTACCTTCCCTCCACCAAAACCTCCCCCCTCCCTTCCCCTTCCTTGTCCCTTTCCCCATAGTCTTGTGCTATAGTTGGGTTATAGCCTTCATGTGAAAGCTATAATTTAGCTTCATAGTAGGGCTGAGTACATTGGATACTTTTTCTTCCATTCCT
>CAUYPK010008641.1:0-30497 GCA_963574355.1 Loris lydekkerianus | reverse complement strand
AGAGCAGGCAACCTAAGACAGGGGCTATGTTTTTCCGCCATACAAAAAACAAAAGAGGGAATTGTTGGGCCCTGCCATGTGCCTGAGGCCTAGTGCAACTTCCCCAGCCTGACTAGAAGTAGATCCATCGAGCTACTTCCGTGTAGCAATGACTCAGCAAGGCCCGGCCTGAAACTGCCTCTACCTAGATACAGCCAACGTGGTACCATGCCACTGGCCCAACCCTGCCACGCACCTCATCCCCCGCCTTCTTTCCCCGCCCCTTCCCCATGCTCTATATAAGCGGCTGCTTGACGCAATAAAGTTGAGTTCCTGCTTAAAAAAAAAAAAAAATTAAAATGTAAAGGGAGCAACCTATTAGGAAGCAGACACACTGTTTCATGTAATCCTTACAAGGCAGTGAGGAAACTGTCATTCCAATAATTTCCAAAACTATCATTCCATACCAAGCTCTAGGGAGATTAAATAACTTGTCAGAGATCACTCAAGATGGACAAAATTAACTTAACATTGGAACCTAAACTTGACTTCAATGCCCTTGTTCTCTTTGGTGTACAGCATCCCTAGACAATGAAGACAAGTTGTACCCTTGACCTCAGGCCAAAAAGACATCACAAACACACACACACACACACACACACACACGCACGCACACACATACGCACACACATACATGCATGTTTTGTAAGCCACACAGTTATGACTGTCAAGATAGCTTTCTAAGAATGCTTTTAAAATGACATTTCTACAATGTCTCTGCCTGAATAACAATAAAGCTTTTCCTTTTTCTATTTTTATTTATTTATTTACTTATTTATTGCTTTGTCTTGTTTTATTTTGTATAAGGCCAGATCATAGTGGTAGAAGTTATGGAGCAGAACAGACCTGGTCAGTGTTTGAGATGACAAATCAATGAAGGACCAATGTCAAGCAAGAGAAAACAAATGGAGCACAAATTGTCCTGTCAACTTGATTCACTCCTGACAGATGAGGCAACATAATTCAATCAGCACTGAAAAATAGGAGGGGGGGGAACAAAAAAAGAGCCCATGTATCAAGTTTACTGTCCCCAGGGTCCTCTCCACTTCTACATTCCTGTCAGTAAGTTCAGCTCAAATGATCCCAGCAGTCCTGTGGGACCTCTTAGCAGCTTCCTTGAGTGTTTGGTGATAGCTGCATCAAATCAGGGGGTCAGAGTTTTTTGTTTTAATTTTGTTTATTGAAGGTCTCCATGTTATTCTGCTCAGTATCTCTAGAACCTAGCAAACGTCTGGTATATAGGATCACTGCTCAATAAAACTTGTTTAAAAAAATGAGGTGAGAATCACTAAATAATTGAATTTTTTGTTCGTTACTTTTGTTGTTTTTGTTGTTGCAACAAAAGCCAGGGCCAGGTTTGAACCCACCACCTCTGGTATATGGGGCTGGTACCCTATTCCTTGTGCCACAGGCACCACCCACCTGTTTGTTACTTTCTAGTGAGGTTCAAATACTTTTGGAAGTCATTCAACATACTACCTAGTCAATTCTATTAGCCTTCCCATCAACCTAACTAATTACTTTTTTCTTTTTATAAAGTTTAATACACACATAATAGGAGCTATATTCATGCAAATATATTAATGTAAATTCACATAAGAGAAATCAAATTTGACAGGATTGAAATTAATACTGTAATGTCAGTTGTGCGTACTATTATAACAAAAGATAGAAATTCAAAGATTCAGCAAAAGGAAGTTTTTCTGAAGACTTCTGTATCACCAAACCTAAAGAGCATTTTTTTTAATACCTGTTTCATTTGACCTCAGCAACCTTCCACACTACCAGCTGTTCCTTCTTTCTTAGAACATTCACTTTCTCAGGTCTGTATGACACCAAATTCTCCTGATTGTTGTTGTTGTTGTTGTTGTTGTTGTTGTTTTCTTTTTTGCAGTTTTTTGGCCAGGGCTGAGTTTGAAACCTCCACCTGCAGTATATGGGGCCAGCACCCTACTCATTGAGCCACAGACACCGCCCTCTCCTGGTTTTCTTTGCCTTCCCTCCCTCCCACCCCCCGTGACAATTTTCAGGAATTTTGAAACTTCTATAGTTATCCATAAGGTAACTTTTTATTGAAAAGAATTCATATTAAAATACTTCTTAGAACTTATAGTCTAAACCAAACAATGTTGCTGCAGAGGCATGTGAAGTTACTATAGTGATAACGGAGGAATGTGAGTTAGACTCAGAGACAGTGAAGAAGTCAGAGCCAGGCCAGGCTCCAGGATAAGTAAGTAATCATCATTAGACAGAAGAATGTCGCTCCAGCTCGGCTACTTCTGAGTCTTATTTTTCACTGGATTTTTTTTGTGTCTTTCTTTTTTTTTTTTTGCTTTCCACCTTTCCCATAATAAATTCCATCAAGTTCCTTTAATATGTCACCTGCTACCTCACTGTGGGATTGTGGATTTGCTGCTCATTTTTCCTGGAACAGGCTTCCTCTTTTTCCATATACCTTTAAGACTTTCTGCTTGTCCTCCTAGATGCCACAGCAGGACCACCTCTTTCTGGCAGTCTTCTCTGGCCCCCAGAATTGGAATTACATTGCTTCCTATACAATGCACATTGCCCTACTTAATGTGTATCCCTGTCCTATCTCCATCTCCACCCTCAAGACATTGGATGTTAGTACCTCTTCCTCTCTCTGCTTCCTCCTCCCTCCCTCCCTCACTGGCTCTCCCCCTCCCTCTCTGTTTCCCCCCCCCCTTTGAAGACAGAGGTAGTATCTTATTAGTATTTGTATCCTAAATACCTGTCATAGTACTTGACACATATTATGTGTTTTTAAAGAGTTTCATGTAGAAAATTAAGCAAAAGTTTTTATATATGTATTAAAGATGTGGGTCAAAGCAAGTAAGAATAGAATTTTAGATAGGCTGGTCTTGAACTCCTGGCTAAAGCTATGCTCTCGCCTCAGCCTCCTAAATAGCTGAAATTATGGTCATCTTTCACTGTGCCTACTTAGTCTTGTAGAGTGGCAATTATCAAAATTTCTCAGTAAAGACTCTCTAAAGACAGAACACATCATCTCAGAGGGCCAGGGAGATACAGATGAAGGCAGCTTTGTATAAGTTCAAAATTTGAGTCTCTGCTTTTTTTCCTTTAAAATGTATGCAAATTTGGAATTCTCCAAATTATAGTTCCATTTGCTCTGCTATGAATGTGTCCCTGTCAAATCTTTTACATTTTCCAGCCACCTTTGCCATTGGGTGGGTCCATTGAATTTCTAGCAAAAGAATGTAAATGGCGAGTTATGGGCTATTTCTGAGTCAAGAAGTCACTTGAAAATATCTCTTCAAACTGTCCGTAGACTGGACGAAATCATAACATACGCCCCTTACACATGATACAGCAACAAAGTAGGAAGAGCTCTGAGACCCTGAAACCCACAGAGAAGACCTCCCTAACACCTAGGATCACCCATCTTAATAGAAGTTTATCTCTTGTTCACATGAGAGTTTAATATACTTAAATTATCAAATATTTTGAGTCTATTCCTTGCAGCAGCTATTGTTATCCAGACCAGGATATCTCCTAGAAAAATTAAAATGCAAGTAAGAAGTATTTTGCATTTCAAATATATTCTAACACCCAAATTAAATGTTTTTGCATTGCTTATACTAATGATTGCACGTTTGTTTGCATTTGCTAAATAAGCATAGTAGAAATGTTCATTGAATTGTCTTTAAACTTCCCCATGCATTAAACACTCTAATTAAAGCATATGCTCAGATTTCATCAATTTGCCAAGGGTTACAAGTGAGATAGCATTGAAATTCAGGCTTAGCATGGAGTCATTATTCAAAAAGACGGAAGGGAAAAGAAAAACAAATGGGAAAAACAACTGATAGCCCCAATAAAATTATGTCAAATAATTTGTAATTGCCCTAAATAACAATTTGTGCTCCTGGAATTCTTGAAATTTATATGTGTAGAAAATTTATGGAAAATATGGGAACAATGCATTAGAAATTCAACTCTGAAAAATGATTTTTATACCCTTTTAAAGAGCAAGTATATTTAACTAAAAACAGGAGAGAGAAAGAGAGAGAGAGAGAAAATACATTTATGACCACACAGTAGACAATCAGTTTGGTAATTTTATTAGGCACCTAAAATATAAAATCATGGTTATTACTTTATAACACTGTATTCTTAACCTATAAAATATTATTTCCTTATTATCACATGATTACATTTTTATTTTTCTCATAAACAATGATTATAAAAATATAACAAATAAAAAATTAGAGAGCTATAAAATCATTGATGTTAGAAATATCATGACCTTTATACCAACAATTTCTCTGTTTTCTCCAAGTTCCTCAATCCTTTCCTTTTATTAGTCTCATTAAGCTTTCTATCATTTTAGTAACACATCAGTATTCATATCCTAAAGTCTGTCTTTTTCTGACTCTTTACTGCACCCATCTGGAAAATGGACAGTCCTGGATAAGTCCAGTTCCCCTTTTCCCTTTGCATACAACTGAGCAGCTGACCACAACCAGAGGAGGTGCATCCAAGAAGGCAGAATGGTCTCACCGCTATTTCCTGCCTATCCCTTTGGATCCCTCTGGGCTTCTCCCTCTCCTAAACATGCAGATGACCATTGCAAGCATCCTCCATTTTACTTAAGTTTCTCACAATGCCTTCCTCCCAACACCTTTCCTCCTACAGGAAGGAAGATCACCCAACCTTCCACTTCCTAAAAATAAAAGAAGAAATCTGATAGAAAGTTTCCTCAACTCACCACTACCCTAAATGCTAAAACATTTTCATCTAACCTCACCTTCTCTCTTGATAACAAAGAAGTGACACCTGGCCTCCTCTCTCAGTCGAATCTATACTCATATCTCTGAATCTCAACCCTTCCAAATTTCTACCTTTCTAATAAATCTCCCATTTTCTTAACCTTACGGGCCTCTCTTATTTTGATTTGTTAGACTTACACTTTTCTCATCAGTTGTTAAGTATTGAATTTTCCCATGGTTTAGTCTCAAATAATCTCTTTTCTTCATATTCTGTTTAGCTCCATCCATGTTCAACTCTTATCTCTTTCCTGAGATCAGTATAATTACCTGTCTGCTCTGACTTCCTTCTGCATTTTTATGTGTGTCTTAAGGACACCTCAAATCACGAGGCTCAGCAGTGAATTCCTCCCTCTGTCTTATTGCATCACATCATTCCTACTTCCTCAGGGACGGTTCTCAGATCCTCAATACCAGATCAAGTCTGTCATATGTGCTATTTCCACTTTCTACTCTGCCTCTTAAAATGTCTCATAATTTTATGTGTTTTTGTTTAATGACCACCCATACTGTGAGGGCACTCGCCATGCCTGGTATTCAACATACTACAAGGAACATCATGGATTCACTGTTAACATTTGTTGAACACATAGATAGGGGAAACCCATAAATCACCATTCTATTTGTGCCCAATTTTAAGTTATATCACATATTCACAAAGTTTATAGAAATTACTGACATTAATTTTTTGATGATTCACTGAAACTAGATATCTCCACAGTACTGATTGGAAACATGCCCAGTTTTTCAGCATTTTTAAACACAAGTGGGAGGTGTTCAATTTAATTTTTAAAAACTAGAATTATTCATAGTCTACTTGAAAAATGCCTTTGTTATATTTCTTAATCTATCCTTCCTGGACGATTTTAATGTTTGCTTTCCTTTCAACCTTCATTTCACAATACTTTGACTCCTTTTTCTTTAGTTATTATTCAATATTTAGAAGTAAGAAAAAATTTGATACTTTGATCCCAGACACACACACAAAAAGTTTAGTACAAAAATATGGCCCATACTAAAACATATTTTATTTTTTGAAGAGTTATACATAATTAAGTAGAGTATAAATTTGATAAAGACCAGAATCTTTGACTATTTTGTTCACTGATAGATCCCCAACATCTAATATAATACTTGGCACATATAGCCAAGTATAAATAAATACTTGTTGTATAAGTATATACAATAGTGTATAAGTTGACTTCTCATAATGCATTGTTGGACAATGGTAAAAATAGGCCTAAAAATATTTTATTAATCTCTTCTAGTGATATATATATATATATGTGTGTGTGTGTATATGTGTGTGTGTGTGTATATATATATATATATATGTATATAAAGAGAGAGAGAGAGAGAGAGAGAGAGAGAGAGACTGACTGCAGACATACATCAGAGATAATGTATGTTTGGTTCCAGAAGACCATGACAAAGCTAATATTGCAATAAAGTGAGTCACATGAATGTTTTGGTTTTCCAGTGCATTTTAAAAAAACTATACTGAATTCTATGCAGTCTGTTAAGTATGTGGTAGCATTATGTCTAAAACAGCTCTACTAAAAATATTACATTGTTTAAAAATTGCTAACTATCATCTGAGCATTCACTGTGTTGCTATCGATTCGCTGATTAAAGATCTTGCCATGATATTGATGGCTGCTGGTTGATCAGAGAAGGTTGGGGTGGTTGTGCAATTTCTTATAATAGCACAACAATACAATTTGCTCCATCAATTAACTCTTTCTCTCATAAAAGTTTTCTGTATAGCATGTGATGTCATTAGCTAACATTCTATCCCACAATAGAACTTTTTTCAAAATTGGAGTCAGTCCTCTCAAACTCTGTCCCTGCTTTATCAACTAAGTTTATTAGTATTATTAATCCTTTGTTATCATCTCAACAGTATGCACAGCATCTTCACCAAAAGTAGATTGCATCTCAAGAAGCCACTTTCTTGGCTCTCCCATACAAAGCAACTTCTCATTTATTTACATTTTATTATGAGAATGTAGACTTTCAGTCACACTTGCAACTTCTAACACATTTGCAGTTACTTCCTCCAGGGAAATCTTGAATCCTTTACTGTCAACTATGAAGACTGGAATAAACTCTTCCAAGTTAATGTTGATACATTGACCTCCTCCCATGAATCATGAACATTTTTAATGGCATATAGAATGGTGAATCATTTCCAGAAGGTTTTTAATTTCCTTTAGCCATATTTATAAGAGTAAATATTATTTATGACAGCTATAACCTTACAAAATTTATTTTTTAAATAATAAGATATGAAAATCAAAATGACTTCCTGATCCATGGGATGCAAAATGGATGCTGTATTAACAAGCATGAGAACATTTATCTCCTTGTGTGTCTCTATAAGAGCTCTTGGGTGACCAGATGCAGTAATATTTTGAAAGAATTTTTTTTCTGAGCAGCGGATCTCCACAGTGGGCTTAAAATATTCAGTACACCATGCTATAAATGTTGTCTTCCAGGCTTTGTTGTTTGATTTATAAAACATAGGCAAAGTATATTTAGCATAAATCTTAAGGGCTCTAGAAATTCTGGAATGGTTGAGAACTGATTACTTTAAGTAATCAGCCGCATTAGTCTCTAAGAAGAGAGTCAGCCTGTCCTTTGAAGCTTTGAAGCCAGGCATTGACGTCTCCTCTCTAGCAATGAAAGTTCTAGAAGACGTCTTCTTCCAATAGAAGGCAGTTTTATCAATATTGAAAATCTGTTATGTAGTGTAGCCAACCTCATCAATGCCCTTCAGTAGATCTTCTGGATAACTTGCTGCAGCTTTCCCATCGATATTAGATACTCTACCTTGCAGTTTTGTGTTACAGAGATGACTTGCTTCCTTAAACTTCATGAAGCAGCCTCTGCTGGCTTCAAACTTTTCTTCTGCAGTTTTCTTACCCCTCACAGCTTTCATAGAATTGAAGAATTGAGGACCTTGCTCTGGAATAGGTTTTGGCATAAGGGAGTGTTGTGGCTTTGCTTGATCTTCTTTATCCAAACCACTCAAATATTCTCCATATAAGCAATGATGCTTTTTCATTTTCGTATCATCTGTGTGTTCACTAGAGTATCACTTTTAATTTTCTTTGAGATCTTTTCCTTTGTATTCACAGCTTGGCTAACTGTTTGGCACAAGAAGCCTAACTTTTGGCCTATCTCAGCATTCTATATGCTTTCCACACATTTCTAGCTTTTGATTTACACTGAGAAGTGTGTGACTTTTTCCTTTTACTTTAATACTTAGAGGTCATCATAGGAGTATTAGCTGGCCTAATTTTAATATTGTTGTGTCTCCAAGAGTAAGGAGGCCCAAGGAATGGGAGAGAGGTGTGGAAAGGGCCCCTTAGTGGACCAGTCAGAACACACAGAAAATAGTCATCAGTTAAGTTTGCTCTCTTATATGGGCATGATTTGTGGTGGCCAAGAAGAATTACAATAGTAACATCTAAGATCACTGAGCAGAAAACACTATAATAGACATAATAATAATAATAATAATAATAGCTGGAAATATTGTAAGAATTGCCAAAATGAGACACAAAGATATGAAGTGGGCACATGCTGTTAGAAAAAATAGCACTGATAAACTTTCTTTAAATCTGCAATTGATTTGAAAAGATAGGATCTGCTAAACACAGTAAAGTGGGGTATGCCTGTATATCTCCCATGAAATTCTGCTCCACAAACAGGAGTGACAATATGAAGAAGAGTCAGTGTTCATCCCAATTATTTCCCTTCATTTTCTAAAATAGGTGCTGCTCCTACATCTCTGAGACCACAGGAAATAAAAAAATAAAATAAAGTAAAATTTTTACTGCTGAATTTAATCATTTGAGTTCTTGCCTGAGAATCATATGCAAAAGTAAATGGCATCAGAGTGCAACATTATGTACATGAGACTTGGGGACGAACTAAAGCTTAGATCATTGAGGGGACAGGGACATGGGCATGGAGTTAGGGACCATGATGAAAATTTCAAATACTGTATTTTGTTGATTGAAAAATACACTTTTCTCCCTCACATTTTAACATATCTAGAATTATGATCCATCTTACAATCAATTAATTTGCTTAGTTTAATGAGTAATATTCTCTTCTTTTTAATGGTATGTGAAATAAGTCCATATTTGAAAATATATTGCCTTATTTATTATTTATTAATTGAATGCTTTTGTAACTCTAGCATCTGTAATGGGATGAACAGAGTTTTCAGAAAACAGAAGAGAGAAGAGTGAAATCAGACCAGTAGGAGCAAAGAAAGGCATTATAAGTTTATATCTACTACCACAATCATGTGCTTTCTATGTGTGCAAATACATAGCTTTTATCACATTACACTAAAATCAGTTGTGGAAACCTCCACTTCACTCTCAAAATGCTATAACACGTGGACCATGAATTAATCTTCCTTGTATTCCTCAGTACTGGCCACTTGATGGAAGATCACATTCATTTGTTCAAGCAAGTTAAATCTAATAGCTTTGTCTTTTACAGAAAGGGAAGCAAACAAAATTTGTTGTGATAAATTTGTTAGGTACTTCTTAGGAGTGTATTAAGTTGTCCGACAAGGAACATTACTTTAACTATTTGATTACTCTCTAAAGCACTGAAGCATTAATTTCCTGAATGTAGTAATTACAAATCAGGAATTGCTAATGGAGAAATGAATTAAAACATACTGCTCCAGGGTACCTAGCAATACTTAAGTGACCTAAAATATTTGTAAAAAGTAAACACATTCTGCAAAAGTAATTTGCCTACTAGCAATCTTAGCCTTAATTGTTACATGTGAAGTAAGTTTATAAAGATCCCCATTTTCAAGGTGTGTATATTACAATCAGCACATCAAATATGTATAATATACAAACAATGGCAGTGATTAAATGTAAACACATTTATATCCTATTCAAACTGAGCATAAATGCATATAGAAATAGAATAAAGAAAACATGGCCAGCATAGTTAAATAGGAGGTAAAGATGATAAATGATCAGTTCTAATAACTCAAGGGAGGTTCTCAGGACAAGGTTGGCATTTCCAGAGTTCTCTGAATGACAGGAAACATAAGATCAGTCCCATCATATGTGGTGGGAAATTTTTCCCAAATCAAGAATGTCCCTACAGTAGGCAAAAATTGATAATGAAATATTCACAGGAGGAAATTTGGAAGGAATGGAACTTCTGAACTTATGGGGAATAGAACTAAGGTAGAGCTGACTTTCCAGTTAAGGCGTTTGTAGAGAGGCATTTTTACTCCATTTACAGGAACAAGAGAAAGGACACACTCGGCTGAGAAGAAAAGGACAAATTTGGGGACAATGACCAGAAGAAGGGGAGAATAAACAGAGTAGGAACCCAGAATATGATCGTCTGGTACTATTAGATAGCACCTTGAAATTTGTCTCTATAAATTAATGTGAAATAGACATAGTTACAAGTATTTTCTAGCTTGTTCAGATGCACAGCTTAAGGCTGATTTGAACTTAACCAGAGTTGATGTTTTGCCTAGCTGATACGATGTGTCAGGAAGGGACAGAAGAGTATTGTACATAAGGAAAAATAATCACAACGATTCATCATGGAATTTAACTAAGTAAGGGCACCACGGAGAAGAGAGACTGTTCAATGATGATCACACTGAATGGAATAATTCATGGAAGCATGCATAGGACTGTCAGAGTAAGAGATGAGAAAGAACTGTAGCATAAATGTTACCATAAGATAGTAGGGGATATGGAAAACCTAGTATATAAAAATAGGCGCTAAGAAGTGACTATGTTGAATGCAAGGATTTAGAAAAAAGATTAATAGGAATAACCAAGTAGCAAGTTATGTCATTCGAAAGGAAATATAATTATCTGGTTGGCCTGAGAATTTTCTGTATAAAGGGAGGGAGAGAGTGTTCTATTTTTAGTACAGATGTGGTCTTGCTCTTGCTCAGTCAGGCTGATCTTAAACTCCTGCACTCAAGCAATCCATCCACCTTAATCTCCCAGAGTGCCAGCCAAGATATATATATATATATATATTTTTTTTTTTTTTTTAAATTACCTATTCCACATAACCTGAAAATGTAGGGTAATAATTGTAAGCTACCATAAGTCTTTATAGAACAATTTTGCTAACTGATCAAAACAATGCAGAATAAACCTATTAAAATAGAAAAGGAAATGCTTGAAAGAATGTGGAAAACATGACATTCTTATATACTGCTAATGAAAATATCAGCAAAATTTTTCTCCCATAAAACACTGTGATATCACATTTTCCTACAAAATCTTTCTTTTATTTTTCTTTTACTTTATTTCCCTCACCCTCTTCTTCTCCCTTTTTCTTTTTCTACCCCTCCCTCTCTTTTTCTTCCTTCCTTCCTTCCCTCCATCCTTTCTTCCTTCTTTTCTTCCTTCCTTCCTTCCTTTTTTCCTCTCTCTTTCTCTCTAGCTATATATCTAGACATGTATTAAAACTACCCCAACATTTGAAGGTTATCTCTAAACAGTGAAAACATACATGTATCTGTAGTATGTATAATAAATGTGTAAATATATATACATACATTTTTCTTTGTAGTTTTCTCTATCTGTAGTTTATCAATATCCTACATTAATAAGAAATATATCTTCAATTCTAAGGGGCACATATATTCACATTCTTGAAATCAAGACAAGCCATATAATTAGTGGTATATTAGATTCCAAGAAATGTGATAATTTTGTAACTGAAATATTAGAATATTTAAGGTACAGAAGGGATGATGATTCAAGATAAGACAGGATAGTTTGTCTACATAGCTTAAAATTAACTAGAACAGCTTTCAAAGATCAGTAAGGAGAAAGTAACAATTAGGTTGTAGGTGAGGTTGTCTTGTGCAGGCTTAATAAAACTAAGCCAAGAAGAAGGCCTTCAATTGTAATGAAGTTATTTACCATATAGGCAAGATAGGGAGAGTGTGTTGAATTTAAAAGGCAAAAACAAAAAACTTTTTCTGTAGCATTTTATTTGAATTGGAGTAAGGCATTATTAGACAGAGTTTGCAGACTGGACTCTCAGAACAAGACCCAAAGGGTCTAGGGAAATGACCACAATGTCTACCCGAGTAGGGCCCATTTGTGAAATTGCCTACTCTTGAAATGTACCCACCAAATGTTGGACTTGATTCTTGTCCTGGCACAGATAAATGTATTTTACTTATAAATTTGATTAATTTCCATAATTCCCACAAAAAATGAATAACCTCTGAATTAAAGGTGACCATATCCACTCTTTCTGCTTAAATCTCTCCCTATTTGAAATTCCCCTCAAAATCTTTTTCTCAAATCATAGAATGCTTTGAACTATATCCTTCTCTTTATTTTATCATATGTAGAATTTTTTTCAATACAGATTTTCTTGTCATTAGAATAGATTCTTCAAGATATATTCACAAGTGAGAAGCAGGCAATGATAATTTCCCCCAGAATATCAAGTTAGCCTTTTACTGGACTTCAAAATAATGGCTAAATGGTGTCAAGGTTTAGATAATTTTTCATTTGTATCAGAATCTCTCATACAAAGGGAAATTGTGAAGTCTAAATGCATTGCATATTCTTTGTTTTATTTCCAAATGGTATTAAATGAAGATTTTTAAGAAATTGCCTTACCCAATGAGTTTGACTGCATGTGTCCGAAGCTTTTGATAGTTTTCTGATTCTCCATGTGTGCTGGCAACATGTCTATATATCCCTGACTTATAATGGAAGAAATCCTCATGGACTTGCATTATGGCTAAAATGGAACACAACAGTGGCATATGTCAAATGGCATGGTATTAAAAAATCATCTTTAAAAATATGCAAAAATTCTCACAGAACAGTCAGTGGATAAATTTATAAGAGGTTGGATCTAAGAAAGGATTGTGCAATTCATCCTAATTTTCTTTCCTGCTTAATTTAACTGGTGCAATATTTTCTTATTCTCTTACAAGTTTCAGCTATTTATAATATTACTTAAGTACACATTATGCTGTTTAGTGACTGTGTAGTCTTAATCAACAGAGGCATTACCAGGAATTGAGCCCATTTGCAGAAAGGCCCACTACATTTGCTCACCAATTGCCATTTCTTCCTTAACCTTGTGCTTCATCACAAGCCTCTTAGAACCCCAATTAAGCTACCTGAGAAGCTTGATCTCAGTAAACTGTGCTTACAGCAGCTATTTGTAATCCTTAAAAGTAAACACAACCCTTTCTTTAGTAAGTTTGAATAAAAAAGCAAACTCTTAGCAACAGAATACCCTGCCAAGACTTCATTCCCCCACGCCCCAGCTCTGGAGAGCTAATCCATTGTTCCATGCTTTAAAAGGTAGAGTTTAAAGTTTAGAAAGGTCTTCTTCATTCCCCGACCTAGATTATTTTTTTATTCTGGGCTGCTTTGTTATAGGGCTTGGGCAATTCAGGGTAAAGACTTTAAACTTCTCTTTGAAAAAATCTGAACTGAACATTTTTTAATCAAGATGCTATATGTATACGTTTGCAACTGTGTATAATGTTTGCCTCAGTTTAATAAGCATTTTAAATAAAATCGGAACTCAGATAACTAGGATTTAATAGATTTTTTTTTAAAAGCTTATATTCCAAAGTTAAATATAACTTTTTAGATGTTCCAATTTTCATTTCACTTGTTTGGTGTTCCACGTGATCTCAAAGAGGTTAAATCTTCTTTATCTATTCTAAAACACATTTCTATAGGACTTTAACAATGTATATATCTGCACTCTATGCACATCTCTGCTTTTCTTCTTTGTCCATCACCTATACTTATTTTTAACTATACACATTGCTATTTATTTAACAAATATACACAATGCTATTTATTTAACATTCTAATATCGTTTACACTTTTTTGTACTGAGACAGAGGGAAATCTTATATGTTAGGTCAGACAATAATGGACAGAAAATCATGTTTCATCTAGAGCAAAAAGAGTCAATTAGCATTCTAACCCACTTACAAAAATATGAAGATATTGCTAGTGGGTTTTCTTTTCTATAGAACTGTTGACTCCTTTAAATCTTATAATTCAACTTTTCTCTAAGCACCATGAATAAAATATATTCCTCATTGCTGAAAAAGTAAACTGCCAACAAAAGAAAAGGGCAAGAAACCAGCAAAAGCAGCTCAAAGGTGGCTTCTTCCTTCATTTGGAAGAGCAAAACAGACTCGAGCCCACAAACATGTACCTATATAAGCTATTATAATGCAATTGTACTTTTGGAAAACTGCAGAGAGTCAAGATGTGGAGTTACAGCATGCATCAGGTCAGGATTGCTCTGCCTTAAGAGCTGCTGTGTCTCTTGCTCCTGGCTCAGGCTGTCAGGAAGCAGCTTCTCAACAAATCTCCACAAATTCATTGTTCAATGATTAATGAATAACTTACATTTTTATCTTATTGCTTTGAAATTGTGCCTCTTTATTTTTTATTTATTATGTAAAACTCATGAGGATCTAAGTATATGGCCATAAAATAAAACTAAAGAAATTTAGCAGCAACAGGTTTAAAGTTAAACTAGCTGACTTTTCTTTGTTCTATCTCACTCAGCTGACTTTTTAATTTTTCCCTTTTTCTGGGGGTGTTTTTCATTGCTCTCTATTTTAAATAATTAAGAACCAATTTTTTTTGACAAATTTTTAAAAGAGGTAGAGGAGGGAAGCCCTTGAAACAGTAATACCATAATGTGAAGATTCAGAGAAGTTAAGTAAATTACCCAAAGTCAGTTAAGTAACCTGAGATCAAATACCTATGTTCCTTCAGATTTATCACATAAACACCATTTAATGAAGCACACATCGAAATTAGACATGAATTCCTTCCACCCTTATAACAGCCAACAAATTACATAAATGTAAGCAGGGAGAAAGCTTTTCTTCATTTAATTCAGGGCTGGTTTGTTTTTTGTAAGGTCATTGTATTTTTAAAATTGAATACAAGACATGTTTAATTTAAGTTTTGGCTTTTTAATAAATGCTAAATGGTGCTAATGATCAATACAAATCTTTCCAACAAAATTGCAAAATCCATGATTCCTTCTATGTATTGAGCAAATACAAATTAGATCAGCATATGGAAAAACAAAAACACACCAACAGTTCCTTAAGTGTATATGAAGTGTTTCAAATTTAATTTGACTTATTTTATAGTCCACTACATTGATAATATACTTTGAGCCATTCCGTTTGCAGCCTGAATTTTCATTTTAGGCCTCATTGGAAATGTCCTTCCATGAATATCAAGGCAATGTTTACACAGGAAGTACATTCTATAAATTTCACCCTTATCCATGCCATTAGCTGCAAAATAAAATTCACTAGTTAAGGAAAAGAAACTATCATCAGAGATGGTATAATATAAATTTGTCAATGTACAATAAGTCACTGAATTATTTTATTATTCACAGTTTACTCTTAACCACACACTTACAGAATTGATCAAATTTGAAAGCCTTTTGTAAAACACAAAAATTATGCTGGTTTATTGATTTGTTTTGAGCTAAAGGAAAGGAAAAATATCTACTTTGTTTCTACTATTAATCCTCAATTTTGTTTCTAATCTCTTGCTTAATCTATTTAAATTGAAGGTCGGGAAATATGTATGTATGTATGGTTCTTAATATAATTGAATGAATAAAGTAAGCCTCATTGCAAATCACTTGGTATTTCATGTTTAACTCTCTGCTCATTTGTGATAATTTTGGAAAGACAGCTGACTTTTATCAAATATGTCATTAATATTTAACAGTTCAGTTTATGAATGAGTATATGTTCTAAAAATAAAATGGAAGCTAATGAAGTTATTAGATAAGCATATCTCCTATAATTGCACTGATTTTAAAACAGTTGATCCCTTATGGATAATTTTAAATTATTTTTAACAAATTTTATTTATTCTTTTTAGATATAGGATCTTTGTCTCCTGGACTAAAAAGCAATGGCATGACTTTAGCTGACTGCCCGCCTTGAACTCCTGGCCTCAAGCTATCTTCACACTTCCCAAGTAGTAGGATTATAGGCATGAGTCCCAGTAGCTGACTTATAAGCTTCTGAATACTCTTATAATAAAAGTTTTCTTTCTTTTATTAAACTCCTTTTATATGACCTCTATAGAGGTCCTGCTCCAGAGGCAGAGTCCGTTAGGACCTGTGGATCTGGCAGCAACTAACTGAAGAAATATAAAGTTAGAAATGATGAGAAAGAAAAAGACAACACACACAGAATAGAACTTTTAAAGGTGGGAACTCAGGGGACCACTGCCTGTTTGTGGGGTTCTGATGGTGGCCCCAAGGGTCAGATCCACTCGGTTTTTACTGAAGGCTATTTGTTTATTAGCCCAAAAGGTAAGCTGAGGAAGAGAACAAAGATGTTAGTAGTTTTTCTCAGTGAGTATATTAGTGCTTATTATTTTTATAATCATTAACTTTAAGGGTCTGAGCAGTCTTGAGAAATCTGGAACCTGAACCTTGCGTGAGGGCAGCCTCTTGTTTGAAGTCACATACAGATTTCTAAGGGAGATGTTAAACTCCGTTAGTTTCATGTGCAGTAAAAGCATTGCCTCCAATTACCACTGGAGGCAATTTCTTTTGAATAATTGGTGAGAGAGAGGAATTTTCCTCTCATCACCACAACAAAGGGTCTTCTTCTGTGATAAGGGATATAAGCTCTCTTGCCCATATTTCAGGGCTCAAGCTGTTCTTGATCTCTGTCCCAGCCAAATATAAATCTTTACAATGGGGATTTGTTTTGACTATTTACTGCACAGGAAACTGCCTAATTAATGTATCTTTCTAGGCTTTGTCACAGCATTTTATGTGGCCGTTATTCAGCAGAGTGTTTACAGACCCAACAGGGGTGTTTGTTAGTAAGTTGTACCTCCAAGAGGCCAGAGCTCTAGAAAAAGTAGGAAACTTGTTCAAATAAGAAATTTAGCAGCAACAGGTTTAAAGTTAAACTAACTGACTTTTCTTTGTTCTATCTCACTCAGCTTACTTTTTAATTTTTCCATTTTTCTGAGGGTGTTTTTCATTGCTAAGCATGGGGTCTTCAGTCTCCATTCTTCCAGCAAGCTCAGTATAATGTTCTGTATTAAAGGAATGAATAAAGAAAGCCCATATTTCATCCAAGCTTACCTTGAACTGGCCCATTTTGCATGATTTCTTTCATTATCTCAGTTTCCTGGAAGGAAAAATATTAATGACCATTATCATTGTTACCAGAGCATGCTAAAGTTATTGGCTGGTATACAATGTTAGGTGATGTACAATCAATTTAGATGTTATATAATCCAAAGTAACCTGACCATTTTCAATTTCTTCTTAGTCATGCTTTGAAAATACTTGTGAAATTCCACATTAATGAAATTGCAAAAGGCAAGACGTACCCATTTGTTTTAATAACTTTTATTACTAAATAATAATTTTGAAATGAAAAAAATGCAGTAAATTTTTTATGGTAACAAAGAAACTAATTAAGGTAAGTTAAAATCATGTTTAATCAGTGGAGATTAATGTTACCCCTAATCTTTTGATCACAAGACCTGTTCCAAATGATTGTTTAGTGATGTTCCTTAGTAGCTTTAGTGCAAGGATTTCTGTGCTACCTTCCAATATGTTTCATTCAGCCATCAGCAGGGAGGCAAAGCATTCATTTATTCATTCATTCTTCTGTACATAGTGAGCACATGGTACATACCAGAAACTACAATAAAAACAAATATTGACCTTGGACCTATCCCCAAGGTATTAAAGTTTTGGTGGAATAGAAAGACAACATAACTAATGTCATCAGTCCGTGATATACAATAAGGTCTACTGTAAAGACAAATGCAAAATGCCATAAATACAAACAAAAAAATGTTAACCTTGCCTAGGAATCAATGTAAATTTCATATAAAGAAGATGAAGTTTTGAGCTGGGCCTTGACGTTCATGTGGCATTTCACCAAATAGAAAGGTGGAATGACCTCTGGGGTCAGAGGGATTATCACCTGAATAAATAGAAAAACATGAAAGACCAGAGTATACCTGGGGAACAGAGACTAGTCTTATATATCAGAAGCATTATTGCCAAGTAAAGGAGGTAGATGATGGCAGGACATAAGTCTATAAAAGTAACAAGTCAGAACTATCTCATGAAAGCCCAGGGTGCCATGATAAGAATATTGAATTATATTCTGGAGATAACTGGAGTCACTGGAGGTTCAGAGTTTCTGAAAATAAGAAGACCTAGGTAACCTGATATGATTAAGTAAAATTTGCACATTCTTTTAGCTTGACTAATTGGAATCCAAGAGAGTCTTCTTCCTATTAAGGCCATGTCCTCTTTAATTACTTTGTGGAGCAAGGCAAAAGATTGATAGAATGAGCTGTAACTACAAAAAAGTCAGGGGAAAAGTGTTTTACTTAGCTGTAATTGTCAAGCTTATAGTACATATATGTATGTATGTGTGTACACATACATTATAGAACTTAATTTTAAAACCCTATTTCCATGAGCATGTTTTAATTTAAGCCAATTCTTTATACTGTTAATATTATAGACATTAGAAATCATACCCAACCTGAAAGTCTTCAGTGGATCCTTTAAGAAAATTAAAAAAAAAAAAAAAATTATACTTGAAAACATAACATTTATTTAGAATGTAATAGATTTAAATAGTTTTTCAAAGATGAGATCTATACATGTTTAAGAAAGTCAAATTTCTCGCCATTTGGACTTACATTGGAAGAGACTCTGTATGGAGGTGAACACTGGTAGATTCTGTTGGATTTCTCTATGTTGTTGGGACATGGCTTTGTGGCATGCCGTTTTCCCCGCCCATCAGACCTACTCGCCATGGCACATCCATTATTGGTAGCATTTTGGTCCTTGAAAAGTGGGTAGCATGCATGGGATACCAGTCTATGAGGAATAAGCAAAGAAGCAAAGAAGGCATTTAGGACAGTGCCATAATATCCAGTGTAAATTCAATTTTACTGACTTAAATATTCATAAATTATTCTGATGACTTGCATGCATAACTTTCAAAACATTGATTGACTCTAATACAGAAATTCAATCACATTACACTTCCCTAACCCTCTCTTATTTCTTCATTATAATTTTTAAAATCTTGCTTCAATCCATTTTTAGTAAATAATTCTATCTGTAGTACAAGTCAGAAAGAGGTCTCTTACCAAGAATCAAATTAGCCAGCATCTTGATCTTGCATTTTGCAGCCTCCAGAACATAAATGTACATTGCTTAAGCCACTAAGTCTATGATATTTTGTTATGGCAGCCCAAGCAGACCAATAAAGTAAGATTTAATTGAATCTCAATGATAATTTATATTTGTGAGCTCCTAATGGTCTTTTATTTTTAACAGCACAATATGGAGGCCAACAAAGCATTAACACCAGGAAGGTGTCTGTCCAAATTGCCCTCCTGAAGCACTGCTTTATTAAGCAAAACACATTAAAAAATTAAATAATTTATTGCCATCTATCAATATACGGTGCACTCTTCAGAGCATTTGTTTTAGAGAAGCCCCAGAGTACTGAGTAATGATAAAGGAACAAGTGAGGAATATCTATGTGTACCACTGGTTATCAGCTGCAATTTTCTTAGCCGAATAACTCAGCTCTTCAGTAGATTAGTAGACACACAGAGTGCTATGTGAGTGTCAGGCAATGTGAGAGGAAGGAAATGCAACTAGCCATTTTTCATAAAATGGGATCAGAAATGTTAATGAATGATATCGATGAGTTGAGACAACTATAATTTATTTGTTTATTTTCTTCTGATTTTTAGTCTAATTTTATCTGGCATTATCTATCTATCAACCTATGTAACTGAAAGGCACAACAGTGATATTAGTAATATTGAATACTTTATTCTGTCTGTGGAGACTTAATAGGACCATTTAACTCAGAACAACAAGAGAAAATGTTTGAGTCTCCAAAAGTCAAATTCATATTAATTTAGCTAGAAATGTATATCCTCTTCAATAATTATTTCTAAGAGGTTCTAATATTAATAGATAACAAATATAGTATATATTTAAATATAGTGTATGTATTTTTACAGATGTAGCATATGCATTTCCAAATTTAGGTATAAAAATCTTGAAATAATTTTTTTTCTCCTCATTCTAACCCAAGACAACATCATAAGAATCTTAGAAATACATTTTAGGTAGCTATTTACCCACGTTTTCTCAGGTACCACCAAGCCCTATCGATGCTTCCACTGTTGCATCCATGACGATTCTTGGCACAGCAAGAGATCAAATTCTGAGGGGACAGATTAGCTGTGTATCGACCCTTAGACTGAATTGCTATTCGGTCAGCTGCCACACCTGGTTCAAATAGAATATTGATTAATATTCAAATGGCACATATTTCTTATAATTTGCATAGCCCTTTTTGTTTGAAATGTAAGCTAGTCTTCAAAACAGTAAATAATCTAACACTAAGTCCAGTATCAATGAACCCATGTCTATGTATCCCATTCAGTTTTCTGTGTCATAATCAGTTATAATCTTTGTCCTATTTGGTATTGTCCCACTGTCTTATTGACTTCAAGGACTTTCTTAGTTCCTTGTTCCTTTTATGTTACATATACTTCTGAACTCTTCATTAGAAATCTGTCCAGTGAAACTCTTGGAGGGCAAGAGCCATATGTTGCTTTTCCTATTTTTAGTAGAGATGGAGGGGAGTCTTGCTTTGTTCAGACTGGTCTGGAACTCCTGACATCAAATAATTCCCCCTAATTCAGCCTCCCAGTAATGCTAGAATTACAGACATGAGCAACTGTGCCCGACTGGGTAAATTTTTTTAATGAATATGTCTAAACTGGGGAAGTAAAAAATACTGATTATAGACATATTACTTAGAAATTTAATCATGCTAATCTGATATATTGGAGTAAATAGAATCCTCAATTTTAAAATTGATATCTAATTTAACTACCCACACTTAAACTAACCCAGTTTACATACAATAGTTTTATGCTCATAATATGAATGAAAATCATTACCTTAATATTTTTCAATAGATACAGAATTCAGCTTATTTATACATACATATGGCACAAAGTGAATATGTTATTAGTTATAGCCATGATAATTATACATAATTCTCTATCATTGTTGTTATCAGTTCATTTCTTTCTGTAATGCATTTGTTGAACACCTGCAAGGTGACAGGGACTGTAGCACTGGAAATTACAAAGACAAACAAGAAGCAAGAAAAGCATAGTTCCGCCCTCACAGAATAATAAACTAGGGAAACTAATCCACCAGTACCTGTCATTGTTTTGATCATGCTACCATGATAAACTCACTTGAGTAATGGTTTGCTCATCATCATAAAAAAGTTGGGGTGTATGCCTTATCAATACAGACTTTTCTGTTGTTAGGTAGTTCATACAGTCTCATTCTTGACACGTAATTTCTTTTCACTTTAAATAAAAGCTAACAAAGTAATAACTTTTCTTCTATTTGATTCATATTTGTCAGTGGAGGTTACAGTTTTTTTTCTTCACCAAAATTGTCAGTGTACTAGAACCCCACCGGTGTTCATTTAGAATTTTTCCAAAATAATTTATATTAAAATAGTTCACTTACAGATGTATCTCTTTATATACATGGTTTTTATGTAAATACAGGATATGTATAGTGCTGTGGGACATTGCTAATGTGTTTTAGATGTTCAACATGTGTTACATCTATAACCTAAATCCTTTTCAATGCCCATCTATTATTGGGCCAGGATGTATTTCATAAGAGCAAATAGCATTATACTACCACTGTTGATACCCTCAAAAAAATAATTCCCTATTTCCTAAAACAGTAGCTCTTGTGCCTTGACATTCAGTACAGGAGTTCAAAATAAAATAGAATTTTTTTAAATGTTAGGGTAACTATGCTTTTATACAGAAAATACTAGAGAAAATAGTACTCTGGTAGTTGGAAGCCTGGATTTCAGGATTATTTCTGATACTTCTTGTCTTTTCACTTCAGGTAAGTCACTTCATCTATTTGGGCCCTCTCGTTAAAGAGTGATATTCACCTATTTTGGGCCCTCTCATTTCAGAGGCTTGAAAAAGTGACTTCCAAGATCTCTTCTAGCCCTGTGAATCTGCAGATTTCAACTAAAGGCTGTTTTCAATTCTAATGTTATGTAATGTGTTGCTCTTAGACAGACATTTCTGAATCTCAATGAAGGTTTAGTCCAAATTCACTTGAAATATTTAGAAAAGCTCAGAAGATTTAAGAATGATTCAGTTCTGCCAATTGTTTTCGTCCCTTTTGAAAGCTTTCATAGGGCATTGCCTCTGAGACATTCTCTGTTATTGTCTCTGCTTATTTCATAATGTCTCCAAATCGACTCTGTGACATGTATTACTCCCACTACTCCAAGCACCTTTATCTCTTCTGCTTCTCACAATAGTTTAGATTTTATTTGGTTTGTTTTGTTTATTCCATTTTATAGCTTTTAGTTTCCCTGAGAGATATTTTTTCTTATTTTAACTATTAGTACCCATTCTGACATAATTTTTTAGATCTTTCTGAGAACTTAGTTTGTTTTTTTCTTTATTTAAAACACACACACACACACACACACACACACACACACACACATCAACCTGATTTACCATACTAAATACATAAAACTGTCCTCTAAAACTAAAGAAGGTTTGCAAATTCTTCCTCTGGTGTTTTTCTGAATTAGGGAGGAGGACAATCCAGACTTAGCCCCGTGCAGAGTACACCAAAATATACCTCCAGCCTAGCAAGTGGCTCTCAGTATTCCAGCACTAAAAATTTTCCTTAGCATCTTCATAAATAACTGGTTTACTTGAAATTTAAGGCAAAATTCTTACCGGAAGATGTAATATCCTAACCACATGAACATAAAATGACTGATGATTTATTTAATGAAATCTCCCCCCACTTATCTGAAACAGGGCTCAGAAAGATACTGATGTGCGTCCTTGTTAGCGACATTCGAGAGACAAAGCGTATTGATACTGGGGATGTGGGCATAGTATGGAGTTGGTAGATTTAGCCTATCCTGAGGGGAGTGTGGCTTCCGTGATGGTTCGGCCAAAATGATTGTGGAATGATCTGGCTGACATGATGAAGGAATGATATTTACACAAAAATATCAGCACTTCTCTATCTCAGGGTATGTTGCTCTTAGAAAACTAACTTCTCTGACAGCTTATGTACTCACTTTGCAATACTTCAGCATTTTAAACTTTTGGAGCACCCCTGAAGTTACCTACATACCCTACAACATAGATTTAAAAAGATATGTGATAATGGCCAATCACCATAATGTTAGGTTGTATTAATTGCTGAAATATAACCAATACTCTCTCGAGAGTAGTTTTGGAGACCACATCTTGGGGTTGACCTGAGTAACTCATTGATTTAGCTTGTGAATTTGTATGAATGGAGTTCTAAAAGAGGCATTCCTTATACTTTGTAAGTAATAGAAGCATTAATTTAGAAGCTGCTCTTATTAAGAGATCAGTAATATTACTTTTAAGTCAAAACCTCTATATTGTGTGCATTTGCTTGTATTTATTTAAAATAACATAAACCCGTTTGATCCATTATTATTTAGTTTTAAAGTATTTATATCAAATTAAATATATTTTTGCAACTCTTACAAAATAAAACAAAATTAAGGATTAGGTGGGTGTATCTATATGTGTATTAGGATTACAGATAACATTGTAAATGAAGAACCTTAATACCCTTTTTATTATCTGGTCTTAACTCTTCGTTAGACAAATTTTAGCAACTTCATTTTGTTGCTCTTGTGATTCACTCTCTATTTAAAATTAAACTCTAAAAGTAAAAACCAATTTTTAGACTAAAAATGGAGCTTTTACATAATCTTCAGGTACCTTTCTCCACTCAGATTTATTTTAGCTAATCATATGTTAATATTTTAAATATTCAGATTTTTAAAATCTTTTAATTATCATCTCAGTCTCTAGAGTCAAATGGGGAGTTTTAAAGGAAGTAATTAAAATGAAATCATTACTTGCAGTGGAAAATGCCCACGATGCAGCACAATTTTTTTGATCCAGTGGACCATGAGTCCATCCAGGCCACTTATAAGAAGCAACAAAAAATTCTGGAAGATCAGTTGCTTTAGGTAAGGAAGCCTAAAGAGGAAGGAGAGGCAAATGGGTCAGAATTTCTCAAATGCGTGCCAATAGTATCATAGGAAAATGTCACACCCTTTTATAAAGTTCATAATTATTTGCTAAATTATTTTGTACGTTCAAGTTTCTAAATGAAGTAAAGTTAAGCAGGATGTCAATTATATCAAACCATATTATAATACAAAATCTTTAGAACAATACATAGAATGCATTTCCTGGGTACGGTACAATAATTTCAGCCAATGTCTCTGTCATCTTAAATCAGTTTGGCTCATCCATAGGAAAAAATATATGGTGTTATCTAAATTTGTCTTTTACTTTTCTGTCCCTCCTATTTTGGATAGTGTGTGTGATTCTGAGGTGAAATTAATTTTGAAAGGATGAATTCATGGTAATTATATATTAACACACTTTGAGCCCCAAGGAATACATCAATTTTACACCAGCTGTTAGGAAATAAAACTAGGAGGAATTGGTTGATATTTATAAAATCCTTGAAGATTAAAAAGGACTTTAGACCAAATATACAAGAGTGTGATGTCTTAGGAGTCCATGTTGAAGCCTTGGCAGAGTCAATTTCACATATAGTCTTTCCAAGAAGTCAAAATAAATTATATGAAACATTCCCCGTTCATGACATTTAAAGAAAATATACAACACAACAGTTTTTTCTCTAAACTTTTTAGAGAGTGATAACTTTCACTTCCAAAAATAATAAAACTAGAGCCAAATAAAGATTTATTATTTTTTTATCAGTCACATATACATGTTCACGCGATAACCACACACACATATACCCATCATTTTTAGAGTGTTTTAATGTTTTCAAAGTGTTTTAAGGCTTACTATTTCATTTTATCTTCTCATCTTCTCCATATCCCTATGTGATATAATCAGAGAAAATACTATTATCCCTTTTTTATTAATGAGGAAACTGACTTAAAAGACATGGGGAAGAGTCAAGATGGCCAACTGGAGCCAGCTTCACACAGAGGCTTCCATCCAGAAGGAGAGTTAAAGGATAGAACTTTAGCAAGTAAGCTGATGGTTTGGAGCTGAGCCAAGAGGGAAGATTGAAAAGCTCACATCACCCCTGTGGAAGCAAGCTGTGACCCCAAGAAAACAAACAATAGGTACATAACCCATAGCCAAGCAGATGGAGTCCCCTCCCCCATGAGAATGTCTCCAAGTATACTTTTTACAAACAAGTGGGCAGAGTTCGTATCTCCTCCTATTTTATCCCATGGGAGAGACACTCTAAAAAACAGAAATCCTTCCCCACAGAGGACCCACTAGTGAGCCATGGCACTCTCTACCAGGCACAAAACTGAACATATACTCTACCCACAATTCTGAACTCCAAGCACTCCCCTCTACTCTCACCTCATATTCTGTAAGCCTGTTCCCCATGGAGCCCAGATAGTTGGGCATTTTCTTGAGAGGTGTGGACAGGGTGTGGGCTGTTACAAGTCTGTGCTGAATTGGCAGCACAGGTGTAAAGTGGGAACTGTGGAGCAAGGGAGCCATACGGGAGAGGGAGAGACAGAGCCCTATGATGCAGTGCAGCAGCAGCAGCAGCAGCAGGAACAATAGGACTCACACCCCTGGTGATATTTTGAACAAACACTTCCCGCCTCTCTCAGCAAGCAGAGGGAGCTTGGCCTCTGCTCCAGTGGCAGCCATGGTGGAACAGATTTGGGATGGACATGCAGGCCCCATGAGCAAAGAGTATGCCTGAAGCGGTACCTGCCGGGAAGGGCACAGCAGAGACAGAGAATAGAATCCTTGCACATGCAGAGGCAGCATACTCCCAGGGCTGAGCTGAATCCAAATTGCTGCTTTTCTGAGACCTAGATGCAACTGGCCCCCAGTGAAGCATAGCTGGGACAAAAGCAGGAGAGGCAGCAGCATTAGCCCAGAGAAGGGCAGGAACTGAGAGCCATTTGGGAGCTCTAACCACACCCACCCCAACACAGAGTGCAGTGGACACAGAGACGCCATTTCCATGAGAATTGCTACAGCAGCAGTGGCACAGGGTGGGGCTGAGTGGCAGTTTCTATGAACTCTAACAAGCCTGGCTAGCAAAGGAATATAGCTGGGACAGAAATGCAAATTCTGCAAGAATCTAAGTGGCAGCAACATCAATCGGGGGCAGGACTGGAACTGAGTGAAACTCCCCTGCCTCCATTGAGCACCCAAGGTAGTCAGGCTTCAGCTCCCCCTGCCGGCTGGTGGCAGAGTGCAGTGGCCTGGCTAAGGAGACATAGATCTCCCTGTGACTCAGCCAGGTGCAAACCCTGGTACATCTGCTCATTGGAGGGAACTGCGTCACAGCCCTGTGGGGTTATCAGTGACTGGACATAACAGAGGTGCAAGGTGGGGAAGGCAGTATCAACCTTCCAAGACTAATTCATTTGCTGGGTGGGCTCTTCTGACTCCATGGAGCACCAGAGAAAGTCATACTTGAGCTGCCAGCAGACCCCTGCTATCTTCCACTTGAGACTGGGTGCTGACTGGGATAATTGATTTGGAACTCTTGATCTGGGTCAATCACCCAAGGATCACCCAAGGTGGTACCAGGTTGTGTTGTTGTGGGAAGGTTTGATTTTCCTTTTCCAGTTGTTGCCTATGGAGGAGCAGGGTGTCTTAGTTGCTTGTATTTCTCCACAGCTAAGACTTCAACCCAGACTTACTGATTTACTAGGATTGGACAGAGATCAGCTGAAAACAAGACAGAGCCACTGAGCTCCACTACACCAAGCAGATCGCCAGTGTCTCAGGCTGTAGCACTGTACGAGTTCTTTGCAAAGCCACGGGGGAAAACCTGCAGTCACCAGCCTCAGCTCTTGGGCAAAGGGCCAGTTAATCACTACTGCAGGAGCCCCAAATCCAATTTCATCTTATCTGCTCATCTAGCCAATGGTGAAAAATAATCATGGGGTGGAATCACTGGAAAAACTGGCAACATGAATAATCAGAGTAGATCAACTCCCCTAAGAAATGACAAGATGGACACAACAGAAGATCCCATTCATAAATAAATGGCTGAAATGTCAGAAATAGAATTCAGAATTTGGATTGCAAGTAAGATTAACAGAATGGAAGTAAAGTTGGAATTAGAAATTCAAAGAGCATTTCAAAAGTTCTCCCAATAATTTAATGAATTCAAAGACAAAATTACCAATAATTTTGACACATTGAGGCAAAAACTTGCAGCCCTCCAAGATCTGAAAATACAGTAGAATCCCTCAGTAACAGAATGGAACAGGCAGAAGAAAGAATTTCTGACACTGAAGGCAAAGCTTTTGAACACTCCCAAATGCACAAAATGGAAGACAAGTGGAGAGCGAAAACAAATCATTCTCTTAGAGAGCTCTGAGACAATTCAAAGAAAACTAATATTCACCTTATAGGAATTCCTGAAGGTGACAAGGTGGCTTCAAAAGGCACAGATGCTCTACTCCAATAGATAATTGTGGAGAACTTCCCAAACATGGAAAGTGATTCTGAAATTCAGATAGCAGAAAGTTTCAGAACCCCAGCACAACTCAACCCAAATAAAGCATCTCCCAGACACATTCTAATTAACTTTGCCAATTATTAACATTATACACCCAACCAGAATGAGCCTCAATATATAAGAGACACTCTAGCAGACATGAGCTAACTTGATTTCCTCCAGCTCCATGATAGTCAGAGATTGTAACACCCCTTTGGCATTGTTGTATAGATCCCCTAATAAGAAATTCAGCAAATAAATTTTAAACTTAAACTTAACCATTCAACAATTGAACCTAACAGACATCTACAGAACATTCCATCCAAACAAAACTGAATACACATTCTTCTCCTCAGGCCACGGAACAGCCTCCAAAATTGATCACTTCTTAGGTCACAAGTCTAACATCAGCAAATTTGAAAGAACACATCTTCTCAGACCATCATGGAATAAAAGGTGAACTCAGTAACAACAGGAATCTGCATACTCATACAAAAACATGGAAACTAAATAACCTTATGCTGAATGATAGCTGGGTCATAAATGAGATTAAGAAGGAAATTACCAAATTTAGAACAAAACGATAATGAAGACAAGAATTCCCAGAACCTCTGGGATACGGTAAAGGCAGTCTTAAGAGGAAAATTTATAGCATTGCAAGCCTTCCTCAAGAGAATGGAAAGAGAGGAAGTTAACAACATAATGGGACATCTCAAGCAACTAGAAAAGGAAGAAATTTCCAATCCCAAACCCAGCAGAAGAAAAGAAATAATCAAAATTAAAGCGGATTTATATGAAATTGAAAACAAAAGGATTATACAAACCAAAAGTTGGTTTTTTGAAAAGGTCAATAAAATAGATAAGCTTTTGGCTAACCTAACCAGGAAAAAAAGAATTAAATCTCTAATTTCATCAATCAGAAATGACAAAGACAAAATAACAACAGACTCCTCAGAAATTCAAAAAAATTTTAATGAATATTACAAGAAACTTTATTCTCAGAAATATGAAAATCTGAAGAAAATTGACCAATACTTGGAAGCACGGCACCTTCCAAGACTTAGCCAGAATCAAGTGGAAATGTTGTACAGGCCTATATCAAGTTCTGTAATAGCATCAACTATACAAAATCTCCCTAAAAAGAAAAGCCTGGGACCAGATGCCTTCAGGTCAGAATTCTACCAAACCTTTAAAGAGGAACTAGTACCTATAATACTGAACCTTTTTCAAAATATAGAAAAAGGAATACTACCCAACACATTCTATGAAGCAAACATCACCTTGATCCCCAAACCAGGAAAAGACCCAACAAGAAAAGAAAACTATAGACCAATATCATTAATGAATATTGATGCAAAAATATTCAACAATTTCCTAACGAACAGAATCCAGCAACACATCAAACAAATTATACACCATGACCAAGTGGGTTTTATCCCAGGGTCTCAAGGCTGGTTCAATATACATAAATCTATAAATATAATTCATCACATAAACAAAATAAAAAACAAAGACCATATGATTCTCTCAATTGATGCAGAAAAAGTTTTTGATAATATCCAGCATCCAAGAAAATGGGTATAGAAGTGACATTTCTTAAACTGATAGAGGCCATCTATAGAAAACCCACAGCCATTATCGTATTGAATGCAGTTAAATTGAAATCATTTCCACTCATATCAGGAACCAAACAAGGTTGCCATTGTCTCCACTGCTTTTTAACATTGTAATGGAAGTCTTAGCCATCACAATTAGGGAAGAAAAGGCAATTAAAGGTATCCATATAGGGTTAGAGGAGATCAAACTTTCACTCTTTACAGATGATATGATTGTATATCTGGAAAACCCCAGGGATTCAACTACAGAACTCTTAGAAGTGATCAAGGAATACAGCAGTGTCTCAGGTTACAAAATCAATACTCACAAATCTGTGAGTATTTGTGAGTATTTATAGTCACCATCAATAGTCAAGCTGAAAAAACAGTCAAGGACTCTATTCCTTTTACAGTAGTGACAAAGAAGATGAAATATTTGGGAGCTTACCTAACAAAGGACATGAAAGATCTCTATAAAGAGAACTATGAAACTCTAAGAAAAGAAATAGCTAAAGATGTTAACAAATGGAAAGACATACCATGCTCATGGCTGGGAAGACTCAACATTGCTAAAATGTTCATTCTACCCAAAGCAATATACAATTTTAATGCAATCCCTAAGCAATATACAATTTTAATGCAATCCCTATTAAAGCACCACTATCATACTTTAACAATATTGAAAAAATAATGCTTCATTTTATATGGAATCAGAAAAAACCTTGAATAGCCAAGATATTACTCAGAAATAAAAACAAAGCAGGAGAAATCATGCTACCAGACCTCAGATTATACTATAAATCAATAGTGATCAAAACAGCATGATCAAGGCATAAAAACAGAGAGGTAGATGTATGGAATAGAATAGAGAACCAAGAAATAAACCCAGCTACTTACCATCATTTGATCTTTAATAAGCCAATTAAAAACATTCAGTGGGGAAAAGACTCCCTATTTAACAAATGGTGGTGGGTGAACTGGCTGGCGACCTGTAGAAGACTGAAACTGGACCCACATCTCTCACCTTTAACTAAGACAGACTACCAATAGATTAAAGATTTAAACTTAAGACATGAAACTGTAAAAATCCTAGAAAAAAAGGGCAGGGAAAACACTTGGAGAAACCAGCCTGGGAAAATATTTTATGAAAAGGACCCCCTAGGCAATTGAAGCACCACCAAAAATACATTACTGGGAACTGATCAAACTAAAAAGCTTCTGCACAGCCAAGAACACAGTAAGTAAAGCAAGCAGACAGCCCTCAGAATGGGAGAAGATATATGACAAAAGTTTAATAACCAGAATCCACTGAGAACTCAAACATATTAGCAAGAAAAGA